>JABVXS010000271.1:0-40770 GCA_013365335.1 Madathamugadia hiepei
CGATGATCTGTTTTGCGAGGATTCCACACCAAGTGTACCAGGAAAACGTCGAAGGCATTCCGCTGTTGTTCCTCAAGCATGTATTACGACATCTGCACCTACTTCCGTTACGGCAACTGCTACTGCGGCACAAATCGTCGATGAAAGTAACGGCTTATCAATGGTGGAGCAGTGAATCTCATCTGTTCTGTACATCATGTTTTCAATTTTTTGGCAAACTTTTTTGTTAATTTTCTTGTCTGTCGATTTTAAAATATGTGACTTTATTTCATTGTTAATTAAGTTGTTAATATGGTAACCTGGCAAATTGTCCTACACCGACAGGGAAGGTTATTTCATGTGATCCAGTCACCATCGTTAGTTATTGAGAAACAACACCTATTAGATCTATTTTTTTATTAGATCACAGATTATAAAATTAGCGTTGGGGATGTTAATAATGGAAGTACCGTGTTTGGTGTTTTTTAATTCCTCAGTTATAAATGTTGCTTTGTCTTGGTCCAGTGGAAATTTGTTGAATGATTAGATTTTTTTTTCAGATTAATCCGGTCTTCCTAGTAATCTTTAATTTCTCCAATAATATTGGAATGTTAATTTTTTTGGATGGATTTATGAAACAGATAAGGGTTACTCCTTCCCTGCGTTCATTAAATTTTTACAATGACTCCTTTACATTTAGTTTTTGATGAACTATAGTAACTGCGAAGACTTGTCCAACCTATATCCATCCATCCATCGCTTCGATCATTTGCGTGGTTTTTCTACTCTCATTGGTTTTCCTTTTTTTTTTTTGGGAATTATGAAAATAGACATGTTTCATCATTATTTGAATGATAACAAAAACTCTTCGTATTCATAACTGTTTTCGAAATTAGAATATATTGAGTTTTTGAATTTTACTGAACAATCTACAATGAGGTCTTGTCGAAAAATTTTGGAAAAAGAGAGACGGTAATTATTGTGCAGCAATTTTGTTTTGGAACGTTTAGCATGGAGTTTGAGGGAGATGGGAACACATTACAATTTTTTTAGCTATTGTTTAATCTTGATGAGCTTCAGTTGTTGGCATTTAATTTTAATTTCACTTATAGAAGTTATTGTCCAATTTTGAAACTTCCCTTCATAATTCTATTAGTTATGATCCTGTCCATCTTTGCCCATTGAATTTCCAAAAATTCTGTTTTGGTGTTATAAAAACGTGGCCACAGAGAACCTTTAAATCATCAGCCAATTTGTTTTTTCAAGAGAAAAAGCTCGTTATTAAGTGGCCAAGTATTTTATGACTGCTAATTTGGCATAAACTGTATTTCTGAGCCTGTTCAACTGCAGATTTTCATTTTGTCCAGGAAGTGGATTCCGGAATGAAGCTATCAGTTACGTGTTGCTCAGGCAGTCTTTTTTCTAAAATTTTTTCCTGGTTGCTTCATTCAATCATTTTTATATATTTAACGAGAGAAGAAGGGAATTTAGAAGTTCCATGGTATAGGATGCTTGATAACTTCTTCCAATTTCATTTCATCAAGTCAGAGTAGGTAGTAGTTGTTCATATTTATAAGTAAAAAAAAAAAAACAGCAATTCAGTGAATCTCTTTTGATTGAAGCAACCCAATCAAATTGCTTTTTTACGATGTTTTGGATCTCTATGGTTTGCATACGCTATGTTGTAGGCTATTTACAGGAACTGCATAACTGTTAAGGCCTGTTTCAGTGTCAAAATTTCCATACTGTTGCTTTTTTAAAGACTAATATTTCGTTGGTTTTGTTTTTAATGTATGTAATGAAATATTTTTGAAAAGATCTTTTTTGTTTGTATTTTGCTATTCAAACAAATCAATACATTTAATTAAGAGCTCTTGTATGGAGTGAAGAAATCATCATCCGCAACTCTAAGATTCCTCAATTGTCAACCTCTGTTCTAGCCATCATGGATACAGCTAGCCAGAACTCTTATACTACTCGAACAGGTAACAAGTTGAAGCTACCAATATCTAGCAGAAACATCAAGGTATCAGGTTTCGTCTCCGCGCCGAAGGAAGTGAAAACCCATCAAACCATTCTCGAAGTTCTAAAACAGGAGCAAACTACCGAAACCGTTGAGGCCTTCACATTACCCAATATAACATGTCCTATATCTCAATAAAGCAAGCTAAATTAAATGGCTTTGTAATCTCTCCGCAGCAGTATCGGAAACCAGATTTCCTTATTGGGTCAAATGCCTTACCGTCAATCCTAGTAGAATGTTCCTTCAAACAACCGAACGAACATGCTGTCGTTCAAGCTCAATTGGGACCCTTCATCACATCAAGCTCCAATCAAAAAACAAATAGGCATCAAAACTTCCTGGCTAATCTTGAATCAGTGACACTGAAAGCAGATGAAATGGAGAATTTGGAGAACTTAAGAAGCACCCAAAAAATAACGTCAGACAATAAGATCGACGATAAATCTGAAGAGAACCAATAACACTTCAAACGAGAAAAGTAAGCCGAAAATGGAATAGAACTTGAACAAATTCCACCAAACGAATGGAGGACTGCTATAAATGTAACTTTCTCTGGTTGGGAATGTCGTAAAAACGAAAATGCTATGGGTCAGTCATTTAATTGCAAAATCCTTTCTTGACAAAAATTCTAAATGCGCAACAAAGCCTTTGTTTGCAAGTATTAAATGTAAGCCTTTGTAACCTTGTAAGTCTTTGTTAACTACAAAAAGAATTGTAAATCTTTATCAATTGCAAATGTAACCCTTTGTTAATCACCAAATGTAATGTCTTGTTAACCACGAAAAATATAACCTTTGTTTCAAAAATTTAAATCCTTTGTTTGGTAACTATCAGTCACAACAATTAAATACAACAATATAAAACTGTTCTATATGCAAGCCAAGCAATTGTCCCCAAAATTTAATTGACATCCGCAACGCTTACTGGTCATCTAACATCACACTTTCATTCACGATTCTTCCAAGAAGCTATTTACTGATCATTACATCCGCTGTATTATATTATCAATATGAGATAATAAAGGTATTGGGTAATTCTCGAACTGCAAATCCAATCTCAAGGTTCCAGTTACAAGTATAACAATTCATCAAATATCAGTAAGTTCCATTGCATTCCCTTTTTTGTAATCTTATTTTTATGTCTAAGTCAAACGCAGGTAAATTTCCGACAGAGGCTGTCAATCAGCAGTTATTTGTCGAATTTCTTCAGCAAGAATTCTGCTATCGTAAAAAAAAGATCACTTTAGTTACTCTGAAGCAAAAAATAATTTGTGGAAAACAAAAACATTGCAACATGAGGCCAATCTTATGATCATCAGATTACGAAATATTTTCGTTATTTTTCTTTTAAATATGCAAACTGGTTTATTTAGTTGATCATCAAAGTCAACTTTGAAATGTATAAATTCATGTGTCTCCGGAATATTGCCACCATATGTCTGTATCATATGATTTCCATGTTTTCCTTCAATTTCGCTTTCACCATCTTTCGCTTGAAATCACTCCACTGTTAATCGAAAGGAGATTAGTGTGGATAGCTTTAATATTCTTAATCGAGCTTAATTCTATTAATAATATTAATAAAATATAGTTTTGGATTGTAGGAGATTGATTAAATGCTATCAACAAAAAGGATAAAGATTTGCAATAGTGTTAAAATTTGCAAAATCCAATTAAAAAAATAAAATTACAATTGAATGAAAAGGAAAGATAAAAATCATTTCAAACGATTAGAATTTTTCTTTTTTTTCCCAGACAAAAGTTGTCTTCAGGTTTATAATATTTTTGACAAATACCTTCAATTGCAACTATTTTGTAAAAATCATTTCAGCAAAATTATGAAATACTTCATTCTCATCCTGGCAATATTCGTGGCAACTTCTATTGCAAATGCAAATGATGACGACGACGATGATGGTTGGTAGTGGTGTTACTCATAATTTTCCACACGATATTAAAAAATTAAATGTTTTCTTTTTTTCTCCTAAACAATATCAGTTTGATAAAATTCATTCGATTAAATTGAAATTTTCAAAAAATTTCAATGCCTTCAAAACAAAAGAGAAAAAAATTGTTTGCTGCAAAAAAGAAATGTTTATTAGTTTTTTTTTTGAAAAACTTTTCGACAACTAAGTTATTGTCTTTCTCATCAAATTAAAAAAATTTTTTTTTTGTAGAGAACAAGGATGCAGTAATAATGGATGGTAGTGAGGATGACGGTGACAGTGAAAGGAAAAGGTATGTATTTCCTTTCAGCTTTCAGATGGCATTTTTTACCTTTTAGAAGATAAATGTCAGTTGATCAAAGGTTAATAAAAATTCGCAAATAATATTAGTGTAATCGGTTTCTTTATGCGTTCAAAAGAATGAATTTAAAAGATTGGTTTAGCACAAAAAAAAATTCGCTGAAAAGTTATTACAAACTGAGTAAAATTACTATTAACTGATTTCAAAACTCAGACTAAATAATTGGTCATAATGAAGCTGATATCCTTGGTATAGCTAAATTAATCGTATTTGACGTTTAGAATGCGTCGTGACGCACCACCAGCAATGGAAGCACCAAACGTGGTGGGTCCTTCTATTCTGACGTAAGATGCGAGCTGCTAATGATTTGCTGAATGCACGAAAATATCAGGGAAAGAATTATTGAATTATTATAATTTCAATGGAGGAGATTTTTTCTACATCTTAAATAAAATTTAAATGTTCTGCATTTGTATAAAATTGCCCAAAAGATTCATTTGGAATCAATTCCAAAAATTCAAATCAGAAAGTATCATTTTCTATTTTCGCATGATTTGTATGAAATTGATACCATCATTTTTATTTAATTTTTGTATTAACGCGTTTGTGTTTTATTATTTAACACGAGTAAAGGTTTAATCACCCAAAATTGCTACAGCTTTTAAATCGTAACTCTCTTCAACGACAAGGTAAAATTCCGCAAACAACAATGATTCATTAAGTAACAACATGTCACGTCACTCGTTAAATTTCATACCATACCATAAAATTAAAATTTTCTTTTTTTTGGAAGTTTTGGAAAATATCCGAGAATTTATCGTGACGAAGCCATGGTACCGTTTAACTTTTAAACTATAAAATAGATTTGAAATTTTCTTTTTTTTGAAAATGGCCAAAACTTATTTTGATAAGGTAAAATTTTACACGAATTCTCACTTTACTGTACCGTAAAAAATCAATCATCGATCTTTTTGATATATCAGATTAAAAATGAAATAAAGTTTCAAATTTATTTTATAGCTTGAAAATTTTCATTACATGGAAATTAATTTTATTAGCTGTGTGATTGATAAATGATAATTAATTATTCCACAAACCAAAAAAATAATTTTTTTTGCGGAAGCAAAATTGTTCGGTTGAAAAAGATGAAATCAATTTCTTGATATACCTGCAAAAACATTTGCAAGTAAAAGCAAATCAGGAAGTGGTTACTGTAAATTGACTTATTTTAGGTACTCATGGTTACATGGAGTGATATGTCGCCATTTAGTTTTAATTAGATAATGAGTTTTCTTCACCTATTCCATGATAAGATGATAAAGGATTGAATTGAACTGTGAATAATATTTTGAACGTATATATTTTCTGTTTTTTTGAAATTATGGTTATAGAATTACCAATTTTACTATATGTGCTTGCTATTTGAGGAAAATAACATTTCTTATTTTTATTTTTTGGAAATTAATACCTGGTAATAACATTTTATAAAGTTTCTGGTGAACATGCTTATTCTGCTTTTGTTCAGTTTTATTTTATACCTCAATCACAGTTTATGCAGTTGGAAAAATGGACAGACAGACATATGGACAGGAACTGAATCAGTCGTACAAATTTATTTCAAGCATTCAACTGCAAAAGATGAATGAAAATTTAAAAAAAAAAATTCACTTTCAGTCTCCTCCAAAAACTCCCGATCATCGCTTATTTTCCATCCATATTTGAATTTCTTTCATCAATACATGCAATAACAGAAATTGATTTATCGGTTGGTCGATAAGGTAAAGTTTTGAAATTGAAATAAATATTTAAAATTGAGAATTATTGTAGAAGAATAACGAACTGACAGACGGTCGATAATCAGACTACAATGAACTACCAGCGGCGATTTGATTATGAAATTACGACTGTTGAGTTACTCAAAAAACTAAGGTTTCTAAGGCTTCTAAAAAACGAGTTACTTGAAAAGCTAAGGTTTCTAAAGTTTTTTTTAAAAAAAAGAGTTACTCAAAAAGTTACGGTTTTGCTTATTTCTCTTATCAATAATTATTTCTCACTATTATTTTTTTAAACTATATCATCATCACCTGTTGTCACACATTGTTGAAAATTCATGGATTTCACCGTAAACAAGTGGAATCATTTCTGTTTCATTGAAATTATTTGAATAATCACAATAATTGCTCCATCATAATGATAGCAATCAATAAGTAAAATAATAAATATTTTTAGAATTCACAAGCTAACAATGATTGTTGAAATTTGCAATAACTTTTTCAGACAATTAAATGATAAAAAATCGTTTGTGAAATCCATCAAAAAGACAATTATAATGTGTGGTTTTTTCGAAGACAGTCATTTGTGCTATCATCTACCATTAATAAATAAGCATTCAAAGGTTTTTTTCCTACTCCTTAAAACAATTTCGTGTGAAAAACCTTCGAAAATTTTCTCAATTAAATGATACCATTTCTTTTAAATTCCTTAAAAAAATTTTTTTTCTAGTGGAAATCCTGAACAGTAAAAAGCTTTTTGCAAATTGAATTGTTAAAATTGACGAAGACAAAAATACAAAGAGAACAATTTTTTAAAAACGAGCAATTAATTACTTCATTTCGTAAATATTTAAGAATTTTCATGTTAGCTTCATTTAATTAACTTTTAATATTCTTCAACAAAATATTGCTTTATTTCTTTCGCAAAAATTTATTTAGTTTGGCTAAAATTGTTGGTAGTTTTTTTTAGAAAAACCATTCTAAGCTTTTAAATTAGTTGCGATAATCCTCATTCACTAATATTTGCGATTAAAATTTTCAGCCGGTCATATTTAATATTGAATGTCCAGGTGGTCGAGCGTTTGGTGTAACACCACATATTGGTGTTGTAATGCCACAGTGTAAAATAACAATTTATTGTACATTTCGATCAGAACGTATCGCGCGGGTACCTGACGATGGTATCTATGTTTATAGCATTTTTCAAAAAGCAATAAATGAAGAGAAATTTGCTAACGCAAGGAATGAGAAAGAAAAAGAACGAATTGCACGAAAAGTATGAAGAATTTTTAATTTTATTTAATTTTATCACAAAAACTTTCGGGAAATTGTCGAGTTTTGAGAGATGTAACAATTGTTTAGCGCTGATATAGTTGTTGCCAAAGATTGGGTAACTCGAAATCGAACTTGGGTAATTAAACTTTTATTCGAATTAGAAATACGAATATAACAAAACGGGTAATGATGAATCACGATAATTGAAGAAAAAGAGCTCGTTGAGGTAGTCGTCGTCGGAGCAGTCGAGATTGTCGTCGTCGATTCCAGAAGTGATTTAGTAAAAACACCAACTTCGAAGTAATAATCTATAGTAATTTAAGAAGAGCTAGAAGTCGAAGTCGGAGCGGGTTGAGACGGTCCATTACAGTTGTAAACTGGGTAAAACACTTTCTTCTTGAATGTTTAGCTTCTTTGCCAAGTTCTCTGAAATGAATGAGAGTTGAGATCTTAAATCGAATAGTGCCAATGCTTTCATTTGGAATTGTGGGGCTTCCGGGTTTGTGACCCTGATTTCCGTACAAAGAAGTAGTATCCATTTGCCTTCTGATTGTCCTTGTTCGACTTCTGTGTTGATCGCACCTGTCGGCTCAAACTTTGCATTTTGCGATTTCTCTGGCCTCGCATCTTTGCGTGAGTTGGTACATAGCACTGAATTATGTCTTCATTTGCAATGGAAGCATAATTTCTTCATCCCCTTACAATCCTTCGCAATGTGGCCCTTTTTTAAAAGTTCAGGCATGCTTTGAGCGTTCCATCTCTGTTGATTTGCTGTCTCGTAGACCTGGAACTCGTCATTCCAATGATCCTGACTGCAAATTCCGCTTTTTGTCGATTTCAGGGTGTTTCGCGTTGGTTTGTCCATGTTACCGTTTGACTTGGACTGCTTGATTAACCAAGCAGACGTCTCTTCTAGTATCACATGGGTCGTGATTCAGCTTCGATTGATTGTTTTTCTTTGATTCCCAGTATTAGAGGCTCGGCTTTCCATTACGTTGTCTTCGTATTTTCTTGCTTCCTCTGAATTAGCAGGTTTAATTTGTTTCATATGATCCTTTCGTTGGACTCGTTGGAAACGAAAACTAATTGTTTCAAGAAGCTCCGCAGCTTTGTAACTGATTAGTTTTCTTTTTTTTGTTTGCATATCTTATCAAGGATCCGTCTTGGTAATTTGTCTTCGATGCTTGGTTGTTCCAGATTCTCGTCTATGGTTTGTAATTGTCGAAGTGCTCTTCTATCGCTTCAACAATTGATTCCCAATCCCTTTCATTTCCTTTGATAGAACAAAATTCGGTGTATAATAAACGTTTTATCGTTTCTGAGTTTCCAAATTTCTCGGTTAAGATTTCTCTATATCTTATCAAGGATCCATCTCGGTAATTTTCAGGGGTGATATTATGACCCTTTACCGCCAGTAGGGCTTCACTTTTGAGAAACAATATCAGGTAGTTGAGTTTTTGGATGTCGGATATGGGCTGGGAATGTACGGCCACGTGAAACCCGGCCCGAAATTCGGGCCATTGTTTCGGATCTCTATTGAATGTTGGGGTGGCAAGAAATCTAAGTCGCCAGATTAACGTTCAACTTCCACAGCTGCCAAATGAAATATTCTTCCTGAAATTTATGATGATCCCTTATTATTATTAAGGATCAGTTTTTTCATTCTTTAATTTTTTGCCATTCTCAGATTTGGTCACAACATCGCGGTAAATGCTTTGAATGTTTACGTTTACCAGTGGTTTTTGAACCACGACGACCAGGCATGCATGAACCACATGTCGAAATGTGTTGCAATGAAATACCTGGTAAAATTCAAAATACAGCACTCAAATTATCCAAGGAAGAATTACCAACCAGTCAGTTACCGTCGGCAAAAGAATGAAGCAAGTGCTCACCAAATATTTAAATGTCTTTATTTTCATATTACAAGCATAAATTTCAACTCTCTCAAAACTTTTACCTTTGTCTGAAATTTATTAATTAATCTTTCAATAAATTTATGCAAAAGGAAAATTTTTAAAACAAGGTGCACCCACTTTGACTCGAATCCTTCAAATCCGACTCTAACTGGTTAACGCCGCAAAATAAACACATGCAGTAGATTGATTGGTATTTCCATTAATTGCGAGGGACGCAGTGCAAATCTAATGTCTCAAACTTAGGTGATTAAACCTCAAACCTTGGAAATTCAGCCTTCAATTTAACAATTGATAGACTACATTGTAATAGCATAAAACATAAAAAAATAAAACAATTTATATGAAACATAAAAAATACTAACACAGAAAATAAACAAATAAAAACGTACGACAGGATAAAACAAAAAAACAATTACCAAAAAAAGATATTTCTGATCGAGGTTACTTGCGACAAGAAGTGATTGGAAGGTATAATTTATATCAATCATTAGGCGCTTTAATAGATTAACCAATGACTTGAAAAGATTGAACAAAAGAATAATTATACGTGATCCCATATGATCTCAAACAAAGACTATAAATGCACCACTAACAGACTGTCATAAGTAGTAAAGACGATTGTCTGCAAATCTCCCGAGATAACTAAAGAAGCTGATGCAGAAGAAGCGAAGTCCGCAGTTACCATAGAAGTTCAAAAAAAAGATGCGAGTAAATGATTTAGGCGTTAAATTCAAAACGAATCACGGAACTTACACAAATAAATCATTTGTCTCACATGTCGTGAATTAGATAAAATTTGCTCGTATATCCATATCCATGCTGTCCTCAATTACGATAATGTTCGGTTCATGTTTTTCCCACGTATTCCCCTATATTTATTCTCGCCTTTCCCACGTGCGCCTCTCAACCCTTCCCAGGTCTTTTACTACACCCCCACTGAACATCATATTCCCATATCCAACCTCAATTTTTTTTTTTTCTGAACAAATTTCAAATAAAACAAAATTTATTGAATTTGGTTAGCAACTTATCAGATCTTATCATTGTTCTATTTTCATCTCTAGCAAAAATATAACAAATTTAATTGTAAAATTAAACCACTAATTCAACCATTTTCCTGGAATTGTTGTAGGAAATCCAACAAAAAATCCCACCTGTATTATCACAGTACCTGATTGACCTGCGATAATTTGAAGAATATGCAGAAACATTTCTCACAAGCTAGCTTCCTCAATACTTTTTATTGGTTTTTTGCGAATAATTCTCGCTCGATTGAAATTTTATCGGCAAACAACGGCATGATATTCAGGTCGAGAAGGTTAATGAAATGAAACTTTCCCAAAAGTACTAAACAAATTACAGAATCTAACATTGTGCCATCAAACAGACTCTATGATATTCCAAAAATTATATTCTCTGTCTTTCGATTCACAATTAAGCTCTGATTTATTCAATTTTGAGATTGATTCGTTAAAATATCATTAGGTATTTAAAAAAAGAAAAGAAAGATAGGATGGATAAAATTTAAAGACCCACACAATGAGGAGATCTGAGTTGGTAAGAAGACCGAATGTAGTAAGGACAAGCATCCGAATTGTTTAGAACTTTTTCTGATTCCTACTGGAACATTTATTTATGGATAAGCTATGCTGGTTTTTAAAATCACCAATAGCTCATACAAAGCGTTAAACTTTTTCATTTCATTCGATGGAATTTCGAAATGTGACAGGTTAGTATATAAAAAATTAAATATACGTTTGTAAAAGCCCTGCTCTAATAACAATCAGATGTGCAAAAATTTAGCAAATCTGTTTTATTTCTCAGTCTATAATCAGCACATTAATCAATAAATGAATTACTTTAACAATAAAGGCTGCGAAAACTGAAGAATCAAACTCCATTTTATTTTGCAATTTCAAAAAGTTCATTAAACTTCCCGTCAATACAAAATGAAGAAAAATGAACCGCATGGTGATTTGTGGGCGTACAGATTTTACAACAGATGAAAAATAATATGCTTAAAGCATACTTCATAAAAAGTCCCACCTGAAAAACAAATTTCCAAATTTTCCAAAAAGTTAAATTACAAGGCTAAAAAAGCCATCTTGCCAAAAATGACTAATAGTATTGAGGGAATAAGGAATTACTGGAACCCCAAAATGACTCAGGTAACACTAGCCATGTGCATCTTTTCGTTTATTTTTCGAATAATGATTTATCGAGTAATCAATAACTGGTACGCATTGTTGGTTCAATAAACGAATAAAACTCATTACATTTTTTTTGTAATTTATTGAGTTCACATAAGTTTATATTGAGACGGATTTGTTGACTGCTAAATTATTCTACATATAAATATAAAACAAGGTGAAATTCCAGTTGCACAGCAGGTAGTACCTGGCAGTAAATAAAATAGACGAAATAGCTAAATAATCAGTTGAATACAAATTAAACAAAAATAATGCGACAAATCAAGCAGCTGAAGTCAAAGTTTCTGCTCCAGCTCCACGTACAAAAAGAACTCGCGGCAAGCCAGCTGTAAGCTCGTCTAAGTAATGCAAATAGTCGGTGAAACCTGAAATTTCGAGCTGTTTTGTAATAAAATTGAAAATTAATTGAAGCATAAAAATCAAACAACCAATATTTGCTGTGACAATTTAGCATACCCAATTATTCGATGAGTTAAGGTATAATACAATGAAACTTGTTTGAAACGTTAATCAGGTATTGCCAAAAACTCGAAAGATTTTGATGAATCAATGACAGCCATAAATTGGACAAACATCGAACCTTCTTTCACTTCGGGAGGCTTCGGAAGATTGAGTAATATCAGCTGGCTTTTTTGAGACGTCTTCCTGAATAAAGCGTTCAAACGCGTTGCTGTGTGCATTTTGTGAACCTGAAAACTACATTTCTTGATTTTCCATTAATTGTGAGGTGAAGTTGCTCTAATACTCTATTACATCTGTAAACTCAAAGTGTTCAGCACATTCATCATATTTTGTTCTAGAATGAGAAAAAAAGTATAAAAAAAAATGACGAAATCACTAAATGACTATGAATACTTCTGTGTTCTACCCTCAGCTCTGAATTATCACAACAAGTAACGAACAATAAAGCAATCTAGACTTTCAGCTTTTGATAAAAAATTGTCATATCGATAAAAAAAAAATGGTAACCTTTCGCCTGTCTAGACTCCGCAAACGTTTTAATCTTTCGTTGTCGTACTTGATATCTTCATCGCAAATTCGCAGTTTTTTCACAATTTTCCTCCTGGAGAATATTAAATAAACTCATAGAGCATTAAAGCATTCTGATAGCAGCAGCAAATTATCTTCGGTAAAAAAAAGAAGTTTATAAGGAGATTTCGAAAAAAAAATACAGATGTTGTCAGTTCAAAATTTGAAAACAAACCCCAACTCCATCTCTCCCGGGAATGCCTGAATATTTTGATTTTCCATTTTATTCGCTGAAAAAATTTCATGTGTAAAAACTATGTACCACGTGGTAACAAAGTAATGTGCAATAACGTAAAAACGTTGTCCAAATAACAGCCAAAGATATGAGATTTAAAATGATTCAATGAAACAATACCAGATGACATCAAAATTCACGAGTAGAAATTGCCAAAAATAGAAAACAAAAGTAACATAATAATTACAATCAACATTGATATCAGTGCCATTTTCTTGATTAATTTCACCATTACTGTTCTCTCCGATATCGACTGCAATATCGCCGGCATGCTTTCGGACGTAGAAACGACTTTTTTTAAAAGACTAAAAATCCACAAAACAGTAATTAAGCATAAAAGCATACGAGGTTTATCATACTTTAGCAACGAAGTTCCACTGAATGCCATTCATCAGAATTAAGCAGAAATTCAAAAAAGCTATTTAGCTTAAATTAATGCCACTATCAATACTAGGAATAATAACATCGAAGGTATAATGGAACCTCAGTATTATCGATATCATTTGGTATTTGGCAATCAGACTCCTTAAATGGTTCGTTGTTTTTTGCCATACGCGCAAATCCTCGTGCTTTACGTGCCATCTGGCTCCTTTCCTCCATTAGTAACGTTCGCTCAAAGTCGGATCGTGATATATTGGGATCACTCAATATGTCCACCTTAAGATTACACTATTTAGAAAGAAAATTTGATAGTTGCTCATTCTCTATACCTTTTTTCTTCAATATCGATGATTCACCTGATCGCCTACAAATTATCGATATCTTGAAATGCAAACCTGAACAACTGCGTCAATTCGCATTGCTTTCAAATAAAAATTAATCCTGTCGGTCATCTCTTCCTTTTCTTCACAATCACGCGCAATGCCAATCACGCGCAGTTGACATCCACGCCAAACCTCAACGTGCGATCACAGTTTAAGAGTCGATGATTAAGTAAATCAAAGAAATAACTTTTACATATAAACG
This sequence comes from Madathamugadia hiepei, assembly GCA_013365335.1. Classification (NCBI taxonomy): domain Eukaryota; kingdom Metazoa; phylum Nematoda; class Chromadorea; order Rhabditida; family Onchocercidae; genus Madathamugadia; species Madathamugadia hiepei. Next base: position 13,655 of record JABVXS010000271.1, read on the forward strand.
TCTCAAGCGAAATGTTTTGCATTATAAACAAAAGCTTCAGTCCACTAACAAAACAATCTTACATTACAAAGTATCCCAAAAATGAGTTCATGTTGTATTATTTTCTATTTGCTTTCTAATAAAGTACCAACCTTGTGATTCAGTAGTAAGTGGGCGATTAACCCAAGAAAGCCTCGATCACGAATTATCCAGTATGCATCAACATAACCTTCCTTTACCGGTTCAGTAATAAAAGGAAAATGTGATATTTCTTTGGCTACAAGAAGGCACATTTTCATGACGTATCCAGCATGCAATTGGTCTAAAATTATTTACAAAATATGAAATTTACACAAAAAATGCTTCAAGAACGTCGCAAGTGAAAACTACACATGAATGCATGACAAATAATGTTTGCTGGTAGTATATACAGACAATAAGCGTTTCATTAAAATTTAATTAATTAGCATTTGGTACAGATTTTTAACTAAAACTGCAGGGTAAAACTAACCAACAAATGTTGAATATTCTGAATCATCTGATTCAGAAGGCCAATCTGAACTATATTTTGGCCATTTCAATAAAAGTGTATTTGGACAAAGAGCGCCGACTCCAGTGCTTTGAATAACTGTCGAAATACTTCCACAAATCTGAACCACAAAATCTTCACGTCTTTTGAATATTTTTAAAACTTTTTTTTCGAAAACTATAGCTATTTTTTATTTATTGTATAAACTGCATTTTAAATCATGCTTTATAATACCTGAGACTCGCCATAAACAAGAGTTTTTGCAAATCCACGAAGTTTCGCTTCTTTCATATAATCTTTCAACTGCTTGCGTATCTAAGAAATGATTACATACTGTCCTTTTCATAATTACTTCCCACAAGAAAATTATTTCCGTCGTGCCGTTAAACTCTTTTATAAAGAAAAAGAGAAATTACGGCGGTTTTTGACGCAATATGTTTTTTATTAAGCAAAGATCACGAGAAGCTAATGAAGCAATTTTTTTTACACAGTTTTGGTTTCAGCAAATGCAGAAGATTTTAATTTACTTCATTGGCTTTAATTCGATCATTCTCGTCGAAAGGATTGCCGCAGAGGAATGCAACGACCACACACAATCCTTTACTAGCTTTCAGCTGTGATGCCAAATGAAGCAATCGTTTAAAACGCAAATCATTTTGATCATCTTCCCATTTTAATGCAAAAAGCAGCAGCAGTTGTGGCCTTAAAGTAACATATGTTTCAAGAACACTTGCACACTATAAAGAAGAGAAACACTGGGTTTTCTGAAACAATCACCTGAAATCTTTGGGATGTGACGCTTCACAATCATCTATCGCTAACAAAGCTTTCTGTGCTGTTGAAATTGACACAGCACGCACTCCATAGCCCCACTCTTTGTTTGCCCTAAATAATGCCTTCAATTCTAGTTAACAAAGATAAAAAATGTTCGTATAAACAAATACTGTCCATTCAATAATCTTAAGACGATGGGGAAAGTGTCAAGAAATGAGCGATATTTTTGACTAAATAAAAATAATCATATTGTTGCTGACCAACGGCAACGAAATATATGATCAAATACCCTCTGTACTCCGTATATTTGTAGAGCGTAAAGCAAAGGAAACATGACAATATGGCATAGTCCCAATGAGTGGCAAACATGATGAAAAAGCATAGAAATGCTCCAAGTAAAGCAAGTGACCTGAATTAAATATTCTTAATCAATTTGTGGATTAAGAATGATAAATATTCCACTAAAGCAGGGTTAACTCTATGCTGATATGCAACAGTTGCAGAAACATGGCAATTTATTACAGCAAATAAAAGAAATAGATAATCGTTCACTCATGCTTCCATGATATCTGAGAGCTATTGCTGGAAAGGACAGCACATACCAGTGATAATATTTATAATGAGGCCTCCAGTTGGGTGCCTTAACAATGGAATGCATTGCGCAGATGACATTAATAAATGCATAACACATCAAGAAGAAAAAATCAACGACAGCAGCAATATGATCCATTGCACCAAGAAGTATTGCTAATTCAGCAATTAGTGTCGTAATCAACAACCTAAAACGAGTGCCTTCAAAATGTCACCTAAAATCATATTATCACACAATTAAATAATAGAAAAAAATCATTTGAAATCAATAACCTACAAATTTGCGGATGAAAAGTGTGTTCTTAGATTTTCATAAGTGACTGTTGCTAATATCAAAGACATGGTTCAGAAGCGTAAAACGTTGATCTAACTACAGTTATACATGAAAATGAATAACAAATCTTTTTGTTCTGAACACTACTATGGATAAGACAATAAAAGCAAATAATTACATGTTGGAATCAAGATGCTCGTACATACCCGTGAAATGGTTCGTTTCTTTTCGTCAGTTTTCTGAAACGCTTCAGTTCTGGTACTACTTCATCTTGTGCGATACATTGAAGTAAACGAGGGGCACCTGAAATTAAGGAAAAATTATTGGTATGAAATAACATTTCTTTCTGATCAAATGAGTTTGCTTTTAACTAATTTTTTGAATGTACGAATTCTGAGAAATCAGTGTTGAAATGAAGGTAATAAGATCAGTTATAACGACAACCGATCATTTCAGATGGTCCGAAATTCATGAGAAGTAATGTGAAGAAACACATACTGCACAAACATTGAAGAGCAGCGCCAAATGTCGAAGTAAACGAGCCAATTAACAATATCCAGTGACTTGGCCATGCCAAATTTGCTACTACCATACTACCTGCCATCGATGCTCCATACCTTAATTTAGGATTATTTGTAATTTAAGCCTATATGTAAGTATAAACATACTAATTATTTAATAAATAACTATATAGAGAAAAAACATATAGTTTACTTATCACGTAAGACATCTCCATCGATTGCTGCACCAAATGTGAAAACAAGCGCAAAATAGATGAATGAAGTAGTCAATTGCGCCGCCAGCGTACCTGACGGTATTGATTTTTGGGCATTTTGTAGGTCTCCTAAAAATTTTTATCTTCGAAACTAGAAGAAACAATAAGAACTTCAAAAACAATTATCCATTATATTTCAAAAAATAAAAGCATTACCGCTCATATTTGCTCCAGTTAAAATTCCGGTAACTGCTGGAAAATAAATAGCCAGTAAAACGAAAAATGTAGTCTTCATATCTTGGTGCACTTCTACTTGCGTATTTGCCGCCTTTCCAGATTTGTATTCACTAGCTTCCGTGTAATGACTTCCTTTCAAGTTTTCTGTAAATTCAAATGAAAAATTACAAATGGAAATAAGGACTAAAAAAAATTGAAATCCAAATGATAGTCAAAGGATGCAATGAATGAACTGTTCAAAACTGATAAAACGAGAAAAGAAATGAAAACAAACAGAACCTTTTAGAACACCGCCACCAAAACCAGGATAACCATTCACACATTTTACAGGCAAAAAACATGTTCCATTACTGCAGTATTCCGTAGCGCTACGACTTCTGAAAATTCACAGCCTAATGATGCATCAAGAAAAAGCACTTCTGTCTTGAAACATGTTTTCTAATATCCGAATATCACTTCACAAAAATCTTGGGAATCAAGAAAATCAATGCTACTGTCACAATTTTAACCTAAAACCCTTCAAATTTAAAACTCCAACAAAATGTCCGATATTAGAATCTAAAATATTATAAAAATAAAAAACGCCCAGTTTTAATTTACAGATATTTTAAATTGCAGGTCCTCAGCACAGGAACTAGCTCACACTGAACAGAATGATCCGATCTTCTTTGCCCCCAATTAATTAATTTCCCGTGACCAGAACTTGGCACTTCTACAACTGTCGCTCCGGTAGAGAACCAATTTTATACAAATTCATGAAATACTTGAAGCATTCAGGTTCTCAATACTTTTCTTTACTCATGAAATACACTATTTTCCATAACTATTAAAACTTACAGATATCTTTCATTGCAATATCTGCAAATGTATACAACTGAGACATTTTGCGGCATGAATGCTTGTGCTTGCAATAAATGATCGCCTATTTTACATACCCTAAAGCAAGAGACAAAAATTAGTAGTAAACTTTTATTATAAGTAGTTTCGTGTTAGTTCGTTTTCGATTCGCCATTAAACCAATTTTAATCTCACAAGCTAGTGATGACCACCATACGATTTGAATTCTCCACAGTATCATTTTTTGATAAAAATTGAACAAATGTAAATGAACCTTTGACCACTTTCTGGATTGACTGATTTCTCGATTCCACCAGCGAAACATGATAATATCGATAAAATAACACATAAAAGCGATACCTGAAGTTGACAGAATACGAAAGATATAACGAAGACATACCAGTGAAATCCTCGAATTTACATTTTAGAAAATACGAAAATCATAAATATACCGGTGCAAAAAGTTGAACAAATCGTACACCCATTGCTACAACGATAAATTCAACCAACAACAACACTGTTCCGTATATTCGTAAGTTATGTGACATCATACCAAATAAGTCTGCAAACGGGTGGTCAGTTACACCACAACAATAATAGAAATTTCTTGTTTTGTACTAAATTTATGAAATTAAAAGATCTGCAACATGTTAACGAATAAAACTACTGTTCTGTAAATAATTATAACACCGTTAATAATACGTATTGACTTTAGTAAAGGAACATAAAGTCCGATAAGATTCAACCTGTTTCTGACTGCACTTCTCTGCCGCCAATTGTAAGATCAGGAAAAATGTAAATCTGAAAATGCAGTTCTTGAATGAACCAGCTTTGAAAAAATCAAGGCAACAAAATGTAAACTGATGGCAATGTATGAGTTAATGACAATGCACAGAACCATTTTCGGTGGTATGTAATAATGCATACCAATAAAATTTCAACCCCACCGACTAGATACATAGATGCAGCAACTGCGTTTCCCAAATAGAATAGTATGCCTATGGCTGTACCAAATTCTGTTCCAAGATTTCTTGACAACATGTAATAAGCACCACCGCTCTTGATTTCACCATTTGTAGCTATTGCTGATAAACTAATACTTGTAATGAAAGTCTAGAAAGCAGAGAGGAAATTAATGTTTAAATATTACCAAAAACTTGAAATGAATATCTAGTAAAAAGAAGCAAGAAAACTATTGGAAAGTGAAATATCAAAACGGATACACCTATCGGTCGATATAATAACGAGCTAAGAATAATTGATATTTTCCGAGTGATAGAGGAAATTAACGATTTTTACTGTTTCTGATTTATCAGTAATACCCAACTAATGATCACAGAGTTCATCAACAAAAAAAAAACTTACAGTTAAGCAACATAGAGTAAGAAGTAAAGATGCTTGTGATATACCAGCAATCCCAACAACCCAGAAAAGACGTATGAACATTGTTACACCCAAGATGTGTTGAACTGTTGGCAAATATACACCAAATAATGTATTCAGTTTTGCAGACTGAAAGTTTATTTTTGCAAAATTTTTTCATTTCCATTGCACGGATTTTTATGGCATAACATTGGTAATCGCTCAGCACTACTTCCTACATTAAGTATGCACTGATAAAATGCCAAATATGGTTAAAATCTTTTTCTTAAAAGATATATTTAAAATTAAAAAAATTCTGTTTAGTTCTGTTTAAGTTAAATTCTGGCTGAACTATGGATGAATTTCCAAATCTTTGTAGTGTGTCTTTGATTTAAATGAAGAAAAATTTTTTTAAAATCATTGTGTTAATTTCAATTAAATTATTGTACCTTTACAGATCTTTCAAACGCTTGAGGTTGAGTGAAAACCTTCAAGTATTGAGAGAATAGTTCGGTTGCTGTATCCTCGAAAAGCGCCAAATTCGTATGAACCACATTCAGTTTAATCCTATCACCATTCGCTGAAGATCCTTCATCATCTGAAATAAAAATAATTCTTCCGTAACCTATTGATGTACAAAAAAATTTAGTACAAGAATTAAACAGATCGTAGCAAATGTTCTTCTGGACGTTCTGATGAAAAGTAAGCCTTGATCACTGGACAACATGTGAAAACTACACTACAATGAAACAATGATAAATTATTTCAATAAACAGTAACTCCATTCAATATCGATAATACCCATAAATCAACCTGATATTACAAGAAAAGTATCGCTCATATTTTACCACAAATTCGACGAAATACAGCAAATTTCCAAAACTAAATACACCCAAAATTACAAGGACTGAAATCAAATCGAATTTTCTCAAAGAAATTGGATCTATTTTATTAGCACACCATAATAGATAGTTAATAATAAGGTATCCAATATCACCATATATCTTAATGATTCGAAAAGTAATAACGAAACCTTTGATGGTATTATGGTCAATTGAGAGAAGTAATGAAACATCTTCATGGAAATCATCTGTAACTTCGCTTTTAACATGATCAGTAGTCATTTCTAATGAAATTTCTGCCGCTTCAGAATCTTCCGATATACTGATCATCCCATTGCTGTTGGCTTTCGAATGAGCCGATGAATCATCCATTATTCTCTGAAAAAAAAGCAAAAGAAATACATGATTTTTGACGATGAGAAATGAAAAGTAAAGGATAATAAATTCAAAGTGATAGTTTATCCCATTCCTATCGGTTTAATTCTTTCAATTAATTAAGTACGTTTTGAAATGTGATATACACATTAAGACATTCTCAACACGTAGGTATATCTCTCAATGTCCTACATTAATCGATGAATAATGGGATTTGTCAGGTTATCTAGCTAACACAGGTAGTAATGATTGTTGCTAATAAGTGATGGTTGCCTAGGATAAATTTACTTATAAAACTTCACATAATATCTCTCTTACATCATCGCAGCTCGTAAACAGAGACAAAAATTACCATAAATTGTCTATCTGCATTAATTTTAAGGACATTATCAAAAAAATGAAGACTGTCCAATGCCACACGTATTGCATTTTTGCACGTTTCATCTACGTGATTAACCTTAAATCTGGTAAGGCACACCCTATTACTCTTACCTATAATTTCACATACTCCGCTTATAGCACACAACATTATACGGTCTGCTTTAGCTTCCATATGTTAAATTTAAAATTTTAATCAAATCTATTTTAGATAGAATAAGTTAAACAACCTATGTTTTATTACAAATAAAATTATTCGTAATCACCGCGGTCTTTGTAAATTATTCCCAAAGAAAAACACTGGAACGACCAATTTTGTTAACTGTCCAATATTTGCTAAACCCCTACCGTGTTGTAATGTATATCCTACAACTACAGTAAGCTTATCTTGGCGTAATCCTGGCTTACAGTATATTCAGCACGCTGTGATAATAAGATCAAATGGTTTTTTACATTAAAATCGAATATCTTTAATAATACGATCATCGGATAGTTTTTCGGTTATTTTAATGATGAAATTTAAATTTGAATGAAATTTTACTGATCAAAGGACGGCAAACGATCGATCGTTATTAATTCATCGGAACAGCGTTAAATTGAAAAATGGAAATATTTCGAAAGTGAAGAATTCTGAGAAAATCTCAACTTCCAACAACAATTGAGCAATAGATGATGTGCAAGCTGGAAATGTAATAAATGAAAAATGACGCGAAAGAAATAGCACGTCACGTGGCATGTGTTGTAAAAGTATGCGTGAGTGAGTAAAGTTGCATTCAACCGTTGCATTTCCCAGGTAACTCATTAAATCTGATAGGAAATATCCTGATAACTTTATCACCATTTATTATCTAACGAAATAAAAAATTTCAATTGATTTAAAAAATGAATAAAATGTTTGGCAGTTTTTTTTTTGATTTTGTGTTTTACTCAAATTTGCAGCATAAATTAATTCGTTCATTCCAAGTAACCCTTGACCTCCCAACGTTTTGGTGATCGACAAGGTCAACAGTCCTAATTTCATTTATCAGGCCTGCGTCAGATAAGCTTAACTTTTATCGATAAAAGACAAGTTGAACTTGAACCTTTCATTAGAATAATTTGAAAAAGTGGAAATTCAAATCAAAAAATAAGTTTTAAACATTAATTACCAAAATTCTAAACAGAAATTAGGTTTCAACCTAAATTACAGAAATCAAAGCAAAAGTTAAATTTTCAACCTAGATTTCAAAAGTCAAAACAGTAATTCAATTTTTAACCTAAACTGAAGGCTTGGAAAAACAAATTAAGTTTCGAAATTACAAAAACCGGAATTTAGTTTTTTTTTAAACCTTAATTATCATAATTCAAAACACAAAAAGTCAGGCTTTAACTTAAATGACCGAATTCGAAACAAGAATTAAGCTTCACATTGAATTATAAAATTCAGAATAAAACTTCAGTTTTAATCCAAAATTGCAAAAATTCAAAATTAAAATTTTTTAGTTTGACTTGCAAAATAAAAGACAAAAAAAATTATTTCTTTAGTATTGAAATTGGGAACTTTGAGAATTTTTTCTAATTCTAATTTTAATTAAATTTCAAATAAACTCCTCCTAAATATAAATTCCTTCCAAAATTTTCCGATTATTTCAAATTTAATTACTTCGAAATTTCATTTAATTATTTTTTTGTTGCAAAAATTTTAAAACAAATAAATTGTGGGAGAAGGTTGAAAGAATGTAAAAAATTCAACAATTCATACATAACTTATAGAAAAAGTATGGCAAAAAAAGATTAATTTGAAAAAAATTAATTATTTTTCATTCGAAAACAGTTTTGAATGAAAAAAAAAGTTTAACAATGTTTCGTAGTTTCTTAGATGGAAGGAAGAATGTAACATCTGTTTATCGATCTTCTCGACCAACAACGGTGGAAAGATGCAATGGTTAATTAGCATTGCTATCTATTAAATGGCATTCCCCATAGATGCCTTAATGACTCACTGGAATTACCTTAATGAATTTAAATTTGATTAGTTTGATTTTGAATATTTGGATGAAACATCTCGACCGACAATGGCTTTCTTTCTCAAAAATTTCACGTCAAGAAATTGGCACTTATCCAAAAGTTTACAATTCACTCGAAAACACTTAAACTTCACTCCATCACCCATCACAGTTAAGCTGTTTAAAACTTACCAAGTTATTTGTGCTATTATTGCAAAAAGGGAAACTTCAGAAAGCTTTGATCTTTAAGCTAGACTAAACTATTACAAAATTTGGGAGTATGGAATTTACCTTTCATTACCTATAATTTCTAGACCTTGCCCAGTGACCAGACCTAGGCCTTGCTCAACAGTCCAACCTTACATGAATATCATTATATAATATCAGATGAAGCGCAAGTGTCAAATACCCATAAATTCATCATCCCCCTGAAAACATACCTAATCCTCAAAATTTGCTTTTCTTTTTTTGGGACAATGCCGAGATATAAAAGCCATACATAAAACATTCCCAAAAAACATTTCGATAATTGCTTTTCCTAAATTTGAACAAGGAAATAATGAAAGCTTATTTCTACTTTAAATAGAAATAGAGAGAGAGAGAGAGAGAGAGAGAGAGAGAGGGAGGTTTTTTCATTGAATGGGTTAAACAAACCCATTAACAATAGATGGGAAATTTCAGGACAGTAAATGAAATTTAGTTGTCATTTATTATCGATCCATTTGGAGGAAAGAAATGCAATGAGGGAAAGGAAAAAAAAACTTTATGAATAAATTGAAATGCTAAAATTGTTGAAAACTTTCGCAGAGAGTCTTACCATTAGTTGGAATTTCAGCTAATAAAATATCTACACCAATTAATTAATTACCCTTCAAACACAGGTAGAAGCCCAATCTCAAACCTCTTCGATTTTTAACGGAATTATGGCATTATGACAAAATAGGTCTAAAGGAAAAAGGCCAGCCACTGATTATAAGGCTTGTGATTAGACTGATCTATCTAGTCACTTCAAGAAAAAAATTAACTTCGTTCAGGCTAATAAGTCGTCAAGTATACAATCAATCCCATTATTATCATGAAATTACTATGCAGAGAGAGAGAGAAAGAGGGTGAGACAGAGAAATGCGTGTTAAAGCATTCGAGAGAGTGAGGCATACAGATGAGTGTAAGTAATCGAAAGGGTGAGAGAGAGATGAGTGGCATTCAAACCTTAAATTAATCTTTAAATTAGATTTTATCTGGATATTCTATGCGCTTTCACTTTTTTTGGAGAGGGCAAAATTAAAGGAAAACAATTAGGCATGAAAAAATTGGCATGTGAAAAACTTGGAAAAAAACTTCATTAGCAACCCCAAAATTATCACCCAAAAAACAAAATTAAAATATCATGGAATATTCTGAAAATTAAATTTTAAAAATAAATTCAATTCTTTACAAAATTGTTAACATTTCTATAATTTAATTTCAGCAAGCAAAAAAGGTCTTAGTTTTGAAATTAATTAATTTCTTCGAAAAATTCGCTTGCTTGCATGGATAAACTTTCATGCTTATAGCACCTACACAGGCATTATAATTGCCATTTTTATATAAGTATTTTTCATTTTCTTTGCCAATTTCTCTTAATTGGCTCTTATAAAAAAGAAAAAAAATTGTACTCAAAAAATCATTCAAAAATATTGATTATAAAATCAAAAATGTCACAAAATTTAAATGAAAATATAAAGCCTAATTGAAATGTAATGCGAATTCAACAAAAATTTTTACTGAAATAATTCTAAAATATTTGAATTAGAAAAAAGTAAAAATATTTAAAATTAAAAATACCAAAAATATTGTTTTTATTACTTTAACAAACAATGTGAAATATGAATTTACAACGAATTTATTGAAATAAAAAGTTTGCTTTCTAATGAAATTGTTCGGAAAGATTTGCAAAATTACTACAAAACGGTTTCTGTTGATAAGAAATTATTGAATTAATTGCAATTAATTAATCCCAAAATTATTGGCAAAACAATAGTGTAAACTTATTCGTTATAACGAAAGAATCTTATAATCATTGAAAAGAACTGCTGTGAATATTTTTTTAAATTATTAATTGAAATTTTAAAACAGCTGAATCAAAAATACTGTTATTCAAACAATCGTGAAAATGTTGAATAAAAATTTCGTAAATTAATTAAAATAACCAAATGAACTTAAAGCTGAAGAAAGGAGAACATTAGCAAAATTTATCAATTATAATTAATTGTGAAATTAGTGAATAAAAATTTTGTAAATTCATTAATTACAACTAATTTCGTCATTAATTAATCATAATTGATGAATTTACAATTTTGTAAATTATTTAAATTTCAAAAAATACGATAATTGTATGTTATTGGAAAAATTCATCAAATAAATTTAATTTTGAAATTATAATGAAACTGGACTGAATGATTCCATCTTAATTGACAATTTAATCTTCGAAGGTGTCACAAAAACAATTTTGAAATGACAAAAAGCAAAAGGAACTTTTCCTGTGTGAAGAGAGAAAGAGAGAGAGAGAGAGTGTGTGTAAATGCTATATGACACATCATATCGTTACATGGATGGAATGATGATGATGGTGGTTGACGGATGAGTGGTTTCGTCGTCGTTGGAAAATGGTCGCTTGAAAAAGTGTATATACATTCGAATGGACAATAGATGTATGTGTATGCATGTATGCGTATGTGTGTATGTATTCAAACAAGACAGTCTGCTGATGCTGCTGTTGCTGCTAATTCTGCTGATGCTGTCGCTGCTATTGCTGCTACTGTTGCTGCTGCAGTATCGGATCACATTGTTCGGCGTAGATCGCCGTTCCCAGACGTAATCGTTTCAAATTAATGTTGAAACGATTTACAAACATTCCGGACAATACCCATGGTATATCACCATCTCATCTGAATGTTTTCAAGACCAGGAGGAAAATTCGATTCAAAAAATTTTTTTTCTTTCATAAAATCTCATCGAGTAAAAAACGAAAAAGGGAGAAATTTGGAAGAGACTTTTATCAATTATTTGAAATGTCAAACAATAAAAAAGAAAATGTAGTGTTTGGGATAAATATAATTGGATTTTTTGCATCATTCTTCTCAATTAAATTTTTAGTTCAAATCTTTTTTTTTTGAAAATAACTGTTTGTTGGAAAAAAGAAGTTATAATAAATTTCGAATGAAAGGTTTTTTTTTTGTTTAAAGAAATTAGCTGAGCCAGAATAAAGAGAGAACGAGAGATAGAGTGGGAAGGAAAGACAAATGCACCTGTCATCACCTTGTCATTAAAATCACCAATAGTTTGTTAAGCAAACACTTAGCTAGCTATTTGCTAACTTACATTTAAAAAAAATATGACGTTAGTGATGTTTTCGTCACGCCTACATCAAAATTTAACGCCAAACAAAAGTGACAATACGTACATATTAAAAACGTACTCGTACACGTATACGTATCCAACATATAGGCCACGTTAACAGATCAAATTTTAAGAGAACTAGGAAAAGTGATGAAAATTAATAACTAGTCATCTGTCGACAAAGATGGCTCATTGTCGAGAGTTGCCAATAAACCATCCGTTTACGAGAGTGCAAATAGTCCCGCACGGCTAAATTGTTTGTCAAATTGATAAATGTCAAAGAAATGAATGTAAACTTTTACGATAGGATTTAATCTTCGTTGGTATAATTAGCAGATCTGAAACTTTCTCCATATTCATCAATATTAAATTCGAACAAGGTCAATGAAAGTCTTTTGATTGATTGATTATTTATTGATCAATCAATCATTAATGAAATCCGATCATATATCATCACATAAAATGCAATCCAAAATAAAGTTCAAATTGTAAATTTTGAATTAATTAATATAGATTATCATTAATGAAGGAGTGATTGTAGTGGTTTTTTTCCGCTAAACGAATACAAATTAAATTTGCAAAAAATGTAAATTAAATTATTTTGCAAATTTTTAGGATTAAAATTGGCAAAAGTCTTAACGGCTCAGATTTATTGAAAGAAATAATTCTATTTTAAAACCCGATAAAATTTGTCTTAATAACGAATTTTTAGCATGCAAGTTTGATAATTTAATAAGCTTATCAAAAATTTCAATAATTCCTCCTTACTTAAGTCGATATTTTTCCTCGCACAAATTAAAAAAAGCAAAACATCGGATTAAAAAAAATTCGTCATATTTGTTCCAATAACGATTGTTTCATTCTTACCCTTATAGAAACCGTATCGCTGCTTATCAGTCAGATTATATTTTGTCATAGAAATCTTATCAACCAAATTATACTTTCTCAGGGAAATCATATCGCTGCTTAGCAGTTAGGCTGTACTTACCAAGGAAGTTAATTTATTCATTAAAATTTTCTTCAAATATTGATTTTATAGTGATATGGATCATATCATCACCAATATCCATATCACTGTGCTATTGCAACAGTTTATGAGCGGCTGATAAACACAATTGAAAAATTATTTACAAAATGTTCATAGCACTAAAAAAAGAGATTTGTCAGTGAGTGATTACATAATCAACGGATTATTATCATTATCATCCGTTCATTTGTGAAATGACCTTTCGTGAGGCATTCAAATTATGCGGTAAATTCATTGAATGCGGCTCGCCTTGTTGTCGTTGATTTCGTTGTAATTTCGACTGTTCCTATCAAATAATGTTTTTTTTTTCAACGAATTATCTCGCTGTAATTGTTAAAATGAGTTTATTCATCAATTATCCGAAGATATCAACAAATAAGGATGAATGATCATTAGAATTAAATGAATTTTTGATGAATGCATTTCTTAAAACAGTCAAGTTATACCAAATTTCACCAGAATGTAATTATTGATTAATACTAATTTTTAATAATGAATAGCTTTTTCATTTAATACATATTCTTATATTCTACCCTACAATTCCAAATTATTTGTTATTCGGAAAGCAAATTATTCCTTTAAAAAAATATTCTAAATATTAAAAAATATTTTCCGATAATTGAAAAAATGTTGAGACTTTTTTTGAAAAATCGTTCTGATGATGTTTTGCTTTTTGAATTGTGAGTGATGAATCGCCTGGTGTTGAAGTTCGAATTTCAGACCGAACACGTATTGATGGTACTTTTGATGATGTTGACGATTGAGGTAGGTGAACAACACGTTTAATTATTTTGTTTGAATTAGTGGTTGGTACTTCCATATTTTTCGCTTTATTCTCAAAAAGAAAAGTGAAAAAAAAATTTACATACATGTAAGTTTAAATTTATTGCTGGTTTTTTTTGTTTTTGATTTATAAATTAATCGAATTTATTGTGAAATGGGATTTCACCTGCACTGCATGAATTGAAGTACTTCTGGTTCTTTGTTTATTTAGCAATTCCGATGTGTTTTGTGTTTGAATTTGTTTCAGCATAGGCCTCACAACTGATTTAGGCTTATCTTTCATCTGTAATAATCTTGAGGAAACTGTTATCACAAATATATAACCTGTTCCAAAAATGTCAAAGTTCAAGCAAGTAGCCTTAACTATTGAATGCTGCTAATGACGGATATTATTTAGCAAAGAATTTGCAAACTACAGGGTTTAATATAAAAATTTTTTCCATATCTTCTTTTCAGAGTAATTTTTTTTTGTTTTTTGTGAATGTTTTCATTTTTTTTAATAATCCGTTAAATTTCAATTGGCTAATCATATTTTAAGCCAAATGAATTGTTTGATGACATAAAACGATCAAGATCAAGTCAATGTTTTTTTTGTGATAAAATTGATTTTTTTTAAATAATTTCAAAGAAAATTACAAATGAAATCATACCCTTTCAGATGCTATTTCGGCATTTGGTAAATCCGTTTGATTTTTCACTGTTTTAATTAATGTATGCGTTCTTTGTCGTTCAAAAATCTGTCAAAAGTTTAAATTTAAAAGTTTTGAAAGGAAATTTTCATATCAAAATTATTTACGAAGCAATTTGAGTTTTCCGGAATGGCTCTAAGTGGTTCAATCATTTATTACCTGAAGATTGCCATCTTCGTTTTGCTTCGTGTCCTCCTTCGAATTACTGCTGTTCATCAAAGCTGTTGTGGAGTTTTGCTTGGTACTTTTCTTCGTACTTTCTGTAGTCCGTCCTTTTCGACGAGGAATTTTCGTTTTAACCGAATTTAAACCCATATTCTGGTCCACTTCACGTGATGTTGACTGGCTTGTACGTTCCTTCACAATACGAGCTTTCTTTCGATTCTATAATTTCAAAAATTCGATGGCAAACTGATTGATCCGGAAAAGTTACAAGTGCCTCAAACGTTTGACATTAAATGATTGGAAAACCTTTTCCTCCATTGTACCGATGACATATTGTTGTTGTTGTTCTTCTTGTGGTTCATGTTCCTCCACTACCTGTATTATAATCTGTTGCATCAAATCTTGAATTATCTTAGACATAGAAGTTAACTGTAATCAATTACTTTTTCACATAAAGCAAATGGGCGTGATCGATCCAACGATTGAGCCCTTTCTTTATGGCTAGCATCATTTGGTGCTTTAACACCAGCACTTAACGATCGTTTGTATGCCTAAAAAAAATTTAATTTTCAAAATTATGTGGAAAAATTCGAACCAATGTTTTACAGATTTCCCTCTTAATTATTGATATTGTACAATTATTGTGAATAATTCCAATTAATAAAGGCAAACCCGGCTTAGGCTCGAAAGTTTGGGTGGTGGAGCTCTGGCTTCCCCCATCTCCACAAACAAACCACCTGTAACAACAACAACACTGTACTGTTTCTTTCAGTATTAAAGTACAATTTTTTTTCCAACATTATTACTTCAAAACTACTGTAATACTTCTTTCAATATTACTACTCAATATTACCTTGGAAATTCATTTTCCAAAGTTTATACTAAATTTTTTTTTTAATTTCGAATTAGTGAAACTTTGAAAAAAAAATTGCAAGATATCATTCCGAATAATTAGAAAAAAAAACTAACGTTCCTGAATGCGATTCTGATCCTCCACACTTAACAGATTCCATGTCTTAGCCTTTACGACAGATGCTGAATAATGTAGTAGATGTTGATTGACCAAGTCATACAATCGTCGGACGAATGCTATGAATCGCTGCAATTAAAGTATTTGAGAAAAGTAGAGAAGCCTATAACTTTTTTCTTTGTCAAAAAATAGGCCTGACATCTTACTCTCTGTCTGACATATATCCTTTTCCACTGTAACCATCGAAAATTTTCCTTTTAGACCTAAACCACGACCACAATGTGTCATGTTTGGTACATTGAGGGAAAAAAATACTGAAAGAGAAGAGAATAAAACCTAAATTATGGATAATCCTTAAAAAAAATCGAAGCAAACGGACAATCCTGAAATATGGATAATCCTAAAAATGCGGATATCAATGTTGGATGCTTCGTGAATCGCAAAATAAATTGTGGCATAAAAATATTTTGCATCATAAGAATTTCATTGGACCAATTGATATCACTTCTCAATTAGTTCATTGTTTAGAATAATTTCTTCGCAAAATGCTCCACCGTATCCAAAGATTATGGTCTTTTTTATCATTGCATAATACAGTCTCTGCTCTAGATTCGTATGTACTACCTTTCTTTGATCATTAAGATATTAGCAGCGAATAATCCCCCACTCAATAAACCACACCTCTTATATTCCAATGACTTCCACTAATCAACCATGAGGTTCCCTCTCTCTGCAGTTGTGCCATGTCTAGTGTTATTAATTTCAAAACGCTCCTATGGTTACCGCAGTAATTTTGTGCTCACTTACGTTATGTTTGCTGCTGCCTATTGCGTTAATAAAGGTTTAATTACCCATATGTTTGATGTTCGACAGTTTAATCATTCGGAGCACATGAAAATTATAATTATGCTACTGCAAGGCTAAAACAATTAATTGAAACCAATAACTTACTGGATTCCACTCATCCTGATCTATTTGCCTTAGAGAATTTTTATGGATTGTTTGTTCATTGATTATTGTTTCCAATAAATGACTAAGATTAAGATAAGTTTGTATAGTAATATCAGCTGATAATGTATGCACTATTGGTGGAAATACATCCTCTAAAACGGTCAAATTCAGTGCCAAACCCTGAAACTTCAGTATAAACGATTTTGCATTCTTTTTAAATTTCAATTTTTCCTTGAATTCTCAAAATTTCTGTAGGATTTTATCAAAATTTTTTCGAGCTTTTTTTTGCTCACAAATTTATATTTTGGGAAACTTTTCATTGAATATAAAATTATTTTGTATACTTACTTTACCCTGCGCATTAAATGATTGTGATCCAATAACGAGATCGAATGATTGGAGTAAGAATTCCTGAATGTATTCAATAAGATCAATCACCAATCGTTGCACTGCAGCTGCAACTACTGCACTTGATTTCGATCGTGGCAATGATACCTGATCAATGCGAAAGAAAATCATTTTATCAGCAAAATCTTTTCAAAAATATTTCAATAAAATCAAATTGTAATTTACTGCAAAGATTTTAAAACGATAAAGAAAAATATTTAAAAAAATTAGGTACATAAATTGGAGTATAAGAAATTCACAAACTTGTAATCTCTGACAACCCAATAATACATCAATCATCGATTCTTCATCCTGAATTTGTTAATTATTTCCTTAAAAATAAAAATTCACAATTTTAAGAAATTTCGCCGTATGCTAATATTTCTTGAAATCATTAATTATTCACAAATAATTCATCTGTGATATTCTCATGAAACTTCTTCATTCAATTAAAATTGAAAATTTGAGGCAAACGGAATTTTTATGTGTTTTGAAAAAAAAAAAAGATTCACTTACAAGTTCTTGAACAATTGTTTCAAAACATTCTTTCTGCCATTGTGGATTTAAATGCATGAATACATGACCTTTCCAAACTCGTGCAAAATGTTTTGCTTGCCAGGATAAAGCCTGAAATGAAAATTTTTTATTTATTTTTTGTAAATATAAATGTAGCATTGAAAGGAAAAGAAATGCATTGTGACAAGATAAATTAATAAATGAATTATGACCTCCCTGTAAAGTGGTTGTAATGAACGAATGGTGCTGAATTGTGGAAGTGCATCAAATATCGCCGATACACAAGTAGCACATGGCTGCAAATATAATTACTTTCTTCACATTCTTTTTTTTAAATTTACTGAGTAAACTTTTGAATAATTGAATAAAACTTAATTATAATTACCTTTGAACTTGCTATCTATTCCATTCACTTGTTTCATTTTCTTTCCTACAACACTTATTGATGCAAAAATTTAAACTAACCCGATGGAAAAAATGACATTTGGTTGCCCGAAAATGTAGGATGATGATTTCGGTTAAACTTTCCATATTCAAATGTATAGCTAATGAAACAAGCTCCCAAATATCCACATTATCATCAATTGATGTTAGGCCACCGTACAAAAATGATATAAAATAATGAACTGCATTTCGGGAATACCTTAATTTTGCAATGATAGTTAAGCCATACCAATCGATATCCCAACGTATCCATACCAATCAATTAAATATATGTCCTAGTGTACGATAACCAGTACAACAATCATTTGGTCGGCTCACTGTCTACTAATGGTCATCTAACGATCATTTCAAGTGTTCAATATTTTTTCCTTTCGTACTTAACACTACATGTAACAATTGGTATCATTCAATGATAGTTATCCTAAATTTAGACTGGTATAATTTGAATTATACCTACATTACTACCCATGTTTTCAGCAGCAGCAAAATTGTTTCAAACAAGTTATTTTTAAACCTTTTTTCTTTCTTTCATTAGCTAATTAATTTAATTGAAGAAATCATTGAATTTTACCCTTTCAAATCAATACATTCACATTGTCGATTCACTAAATGATCCTTGAAATATGGACAAGTCGCTGATAAGATACAACTGAAATTACTGATAAAAGAAATTGTTGATAAAATCAGTTTAAAAAATTGAAAGAGAAAAATAAATTTTAAATTTCCTACAACTTGTTTTTTAAAAAAAATTTTTTAATCTAGGATTGTTATGTATTAATTGATAAAGATGATAAATGATTTATCCAACAAACCGATGTGCAAATAGCTCGCCATTATCAGTATTGATAACAACATCTGTATCAATATTGTTGAGATACATATTGAGAAAGTCTGCTGCTAATTTACATGAGGGCTTCTTATCTGCTACATATATTGTCACTGAAAAAAAAAATTTTTTTTTAAATTACTGTTAGAAAAAAAATCACCAGCTATTATCATTCCGTTGCTACCTTTCATTTTTTTATTAAAAAATTAAAAAAAATCATTTGTTTTTATTTCAAATAAATTTTTATTTTGAAATTCAATATTTTTGTTGAACAATTCCATTCATTTAGCTCTTATCATTATCGATCGTTGCAAAATGTGGAAAAACATATCGTTCACAGTAATGTTACAGTAATGGAATACGGTAAATTCGTTTCGAGAACCAATCTGCTGAATTTTGTTTTACTTTTGTTTTTCGTTTTTTTTTTTTCAATTTCATCATGAAAAATTTTTTTTCTGATCAAACTATCAACCAACATACATTCTTGATTAGGTGTTAGATCGATAGATGTCAACGAATTTAATGATGTCATCGATAAACGTTTAGCAATCAGTGCTCTACCACGAATACCTTCAGATCCTGGAGCACTGTGCCACATTTCTGGTTCCGTATCACCTGAAGAAAAATTTTTTTTACTGCAATAATAATTAAATTTCAATCGTTCAACATTTTCTTTTGTTGAAATTGCATTGATTAATATGATCAGATGCTATGATAATTTTGAAAAGAAAAACAAAAACTGAACAATAATAAAAACTAATTTGAAATAAACGAATGTCACCTTCCAGGCCAACAAACATTTGAAATATTTGTTTCTTTTGGGCTGACGTCGAACATTCCAAGTTTGTCTCGTCATCATTTGTTGGTGTACTGGCAGTTATTGTTTCAGCAAATTTATCTATGCAAATAAATGATGCTGAAATATTGTTGAGGAATTATTAAAGTTGAAGTTATTTGAAAAGTTATAAATCCATGATCGTCTGAGGACAAAAATAATTCCGCTTTTTTCCACCCTAACCCAGGATTTCAATAATGATAATCAAAAGATAGAAGAAAAATTTCAAGGCATTTTTCTAAATAAAACACGAACCAAACCTTTCCAGGTCTGAATATAATACACTCAAATTATTCAAAAAAAACTTATTCGCATTCATCCATAAATGATTTTATAAAATAATTATAGACAAAGAAAAAAGAGAGCTTTCGCAGTTGATATTTAAATATTTAATTTTATTTATTCAATATTGATACTTAGTTTTCGACAAAATTTTTATAAATTTAAACAACAAACCAAAAATATGTTAAATTATTTTCAATACAAGAAAAGAAATAAAATGTTTGAAAGTTTTTCAACCTAAATTACAAATAATTTAAAAAGAGGTAATTTTTTAATCCAAAAAAGAAACAATGTCAAAAGTAATTGTAAAAATTGAGAATTCAAAAAAATAAAATAAAAAACATACGACTTGGTGTGAATTCCTTCAATGTTCGTTCACCGGAATCTTCTCGAATTGATGTCGCACAGCTTCCAGGTAATCCTGATGATGATAACGAGGTATACATCGATGAATCCATCATCGCTAATTCTTGAAATGATGTCATTCCTCGTAATTCACCAGGATTTCCTTCTGTCCTACTTCCTTAAATTTTGATATATTTTAAGTTCAACTTTGCTGATATATTTCCTCCAGAAAGGATTATCAATGACTGAATTGAAATTTAAATAAAAACAATTACTAAAATGATAAAAATATTTGATATATGAAGTAGTTGGAGAAAAACAATTCTGATTAATTTTCTTTTTTAATTAATGAATAGTAATTAATGAAACTTCAGATATAATTTCTTATGCTGCGAAAAATTATATTTCTTATTTGGAACTCATAAAAGTCCTACATTCATAATTAAGCTCTAAAAGTTTCAGTTTTTCGCAATTCAAAACCCAAAATATTAGGGAAAGTCCTAAAATATTAAGGTAAAAAAGGCTCTTAAGTATTAGCGCTTATTTAGGAAAAAAATTTATTACTCCGGAAGACTTATTATAGCGGAAATTTCAATTCTATTTCATTCAGCACACATAGGTGGCATGATGGTGAATTAAATAAACCAAATTAATTGAAAATTTTTAAATTTCTTGAAGCTATTCATTTTTCCACGAAATCAATTTTTTTGGTAGAAAATAAGAAATTCAAAATTTGGCTAATTTTTAACTTTTAAAATAACGGATTGAATTTGTTTAAATGTTACTTTGTAAACTTTAATTAATTCATTTCATCGTTAAAATAAAAATTTTTTTTGTAATTCTCGATATATTTTCAATGTACAATAACTTTAATATAATAATTGATCAAATTGAAAATTTTTTAAATCAGTTAGTTTTCTATTATTTTAGCAATTTTTTAATGACAACATGAATTAGTATTGGCCAATTTTTGAAATCCATTTCATTTTATTAATTCTATTATAAGACTTCATGCAAATGTTGATTGTAAATCCGAAATTATTTATGCGAGTATTAATTATTTGAATTAATTAAGATAACACAACAACAAAAATTTCAGTATGAATTTCAACTTTTTTTTTCAATATTCTTTTGCGCAATTTTGTCGAAAGCTTCACTTAACTGGAAATCCAATCAGCCTGTTGTCAACCACCTGGCAATTAATTGACAAGCTCTTAAAGTTTAAGTGTCCAGTAAAACAAAAATTTGCACTGATCCTATTATTAGACTTCCTTAAAAGAGCCTAACTTGCTAGCAATGAATTTCAGGCTTCCTGTAACTTCAATTTGCAACAGCACATATGTAGGTTAGTTTTAGCCTTCAATACTGGCACATTTCTCTTACATCCTTTCCAAATTTTAAGGAAACTTTCCAAAATTTCAAACTTAAAACTGTTTAATTTTTGTTTTTAGACATTTGAATTGGGTGGAGTGATATAACTTTTCAACAATATGAAACTATCCAATTAATGATTAATTACAATTTATGCCATTCATCAAACAAGCATAGAGTAATTAGCCTATTCAAATGACCAATTAATCATAAATGGCCAACCGAAGATAATCATCCACAAGTTACTGACCATCGCTATCTTAAGGTCAGCAAGTTTGATTTTATGTCAAAAGTAAAATTTGAAAAATAAAAATGTTTAATATGTCAAAATAAAAATAAAATCAAACTTTGTGTCAAAACGGGAATAAAAAATTGAAAAAATGCTGGAACAATCTAGGTTTTTTTATGCATTAATAATTCGAATAATTTGAAATTTTTTTCAGTAATTTTTAAATTTTTAAATTATTTTTACAAATTGTTTTTCAAATATTCGAAATTACCCTTAATTTTTAAACTTCGTTTTTTTCTAAATTTGATTTGCAGCATTAGTAATCTGACAATTTTTTAAATACCAAAAATTTTTTTGCAATTTTCATTTTTATACTTTTTTTTTTCTTTCAAACAAATGCTGCTTTTTTCTTCGACAGTTTTCACGTAATATTACGTAGGTACCATGAAATTACGTGTTAATAGTCATACCTGTGTTAATCAGGTGAGCCAGAATGGATCGAACTTGGGAAGATTCCAATGAATCATCCCATGTTGCATTGTCATTGAATGTTCCCACCTGGTTATTACCATTAACCTGTGGCAAAACATCCGTTTCCATATTCATCAACTCATTTGCAACATCCACATCACAAGTATGATGCATTCCTTCATCATCTGTAAATATTACTAATTAGCAAGGAAGCATATTGTACACCTATTAACTGCTAATAAAGGTTGACATAATTAATTTGCTTAAATTGCACATTTATTAGAAAAGCTTGAGAATCATATACCTGCTTTTTCTTGAGAGTAATAACTAATTAGAACAAAAACAAAAACAAAAACTTTTGCCATTATCATCTTGTTCAGTATGCATTTCTCGATCATTTCCAGGTATCTGTGGTACTTCATCTTCGGTATACACAGACCTGTTTGGTAATTTCTACATAATTGTTTGTTCAAATTATTTTAATTAAACATCAAAAGACAGCCAGGTGTTGAAAAGAAAAACTGACCGCTATTGTTATACTTAATCTTTATCATTATTCAATCAATCCACTATTTTTAATGTTTTAATGAATCTCAACTGAAATCAAAAAATATTCGGCTCAAATCGAATTACAGAATTTTAATTTTTTGATAATGGACAATAATTACAGAAAATCAAAATTTTAATCGTAGGAATTTTTGAAAATCATAAACAATTATTAATCCTAGAAATTCCAGGAAACTAGAATAATTGCTAACACCGGGAATCCAGGAAATTGAAATAACTGTTGATCCCAAGAATCCTAAAAAATCTAAATAATTGTAAATCCTTGAAATCCTAGGCAATTACAATTAATTTGCTTATCCTAGTTATTACTGAAATAATTGTTAACAATCATTTAATTGTATTAGAATAGCAAAACAAAAAAACCTTATGAAGAATTTGAGGCCGTTGAAATCAATGTCACCCACGGCAACTTCAAGTATTCCAAGTGTAGCATTAGGTGGTAAAGCTTTCAAGGTTGGCTCAATGTATGTCTTGAAGAAACCGGGAGCTCTCTGTCGTAGAATACATTGGTGTGCGGGAAGTTTGTTACCATCTGCTGCAACCAACAATACATCCGCGTGTTCAGCATTCCCTATCTATAATTTTAATTGGAAATGCTAATTAATATTAGAAATTAATAATGAAATATTGTGTAGGAATGTAGTAAAAATAGTTTTGTATTTCAATGCTAACCGTGCCGTAATTATGAAAACCGGAAATGCATGCTTTCAAATGATTTTATGACAAATTTATTGAATTGTAACAATTTGAATAACCGAAACGGTTTCGGAAGGAAACAAATTTGATCCATTTGGCTCAAAGTGAAATTTCATTTAATCATTATTCGCATTGATTGAAGGGTTCGGTTGGCGATGTTTCAAATGAAAATGGAATGATGAGTAAAGCTATCAAGGCAACTGTCTAGGGAAACGGTAAGCAAGCTATCAAGGAAACTATATATGGTAAGTACCATAAAAAGTGTATACAGTAGGAGAATTAGACAATTTTTTTAGTTTTTTAAGATTATTACACAGAGTTGATTAGTTGAGGGCAAAAATCAATCCACATCCGGTAATGTTATACGGTAGATATACGGTATTTGAAACAATGAAACTTGATCTTTTTTTGAATTGAATTTCATAGCTTACTAATGTCATCATTTTTTCACGTAATTGTTTAGCAAATTGAAGTTGGATATGTTGACGTTGTGCTTCATATTCTCTCCATAGCGCTGCTGTGCAGCGCATTTGTCGTGTACACAAAGTGATTTGCCAATAATTACAGACTTTTTGTTTTTTCTAAAGTGAATGAAATTTTAATTGGAAAAAAAGGTATCATGCATTATGTTTGTTAGCACGAAGATAAATGACACAGAAGACAAAATTAACCGTAGCACGCACGTATCGTATCTTTTTCTATCATGTTAATTAAAAACTGAAATAATCAATTGTTAAGAAAATCTGAATTTACATTGAAAAAAAAAACTTTTTAAAA
Source organism: Madathamugadia hiepei (assembly GCA_013365335.1). Taxonomy (NCBI): domain Eukaryota; kingdom Metazoa; phylum Nematoda; class Chromadorea; order Rhabditida; family Onchocercidae; genus Madathamugadia; species Madathamugadia hiepei. Next base: position 38,242 of record JABVXS010000271.1, read on the forward strand.
AGCATTGGAAGAATCAATAATTTCAAGCAAGGAATTTAGAGAAACAAATTCAATCGATTGTAGATATGCAAAACATTAAATTACAATATAAAAACTTTTTTAAATAACTTTGAAATTATCATCGCGGAAGAAAAACAGAAAAGCTGAATGATTGGTGATGAATTTGTTTTTGTTATATTTATTAGATTAAACAAAAAAAAAATTGTTCATTTAGAATAAAACTTTTTTGGAAAAATTCCATGCTTGAATTTTCAATGAAAATGGTAAGAAAAAAGTAAGCTAGAAAAACGAATGGAAATAGTAAAGTTTGGAGAAAGAAAAAGAAAGAAGTTAAGCAGTTGGAAAAAAGTAATTTAATTTAAGCTAATGAAAATTTCAATAATGCAAGTTCGTTCTTTATTTTTTGTTGGTCGACTTCTCATCGAGTTTCTTAGTGTCCACCCGTTTTTATAACTTCTTTCTAGTTTGCTCGGTTTCCAGCAATCTGTTCCCACGTTCTACCGCATATTTCTTTAATTTGGTCGGTTCACCTTTTTGGAGGTCTTTTAACCCCTCTCGGATACCAACCGAGGACTTTGGTGGTCTACCGACCATCCTGCATGCAGCATACGTTCAGCCCATTTCAGTCTGCTTGTTATGAATTCCTGTGCGATATGGATACTCCACTTTGACGTCGTATTTCTTTGTTTGGGACGTGGTCTCGTAACGAAATTCCGATCATTCTTCGTTAAATAGCTCGTACGGTCACCTCCAATTTCTGTATTTCAGCTTTTGTGGGTGCCCACGTTTCACATTCATAAAGCATCGCAGGAAGGACCGTCGAATTGAAGATCTCCGCTTTTATCTTCGGTGTTAGAGAGTGGTGCAGGAGGATGTAATGCGTGCCATCCTACCCTTCCCCTCCGTTGGATTTCTCCCATGAGATCGTTTCGTGCGTTGACTCTTGTCCTAAATTGACGTATTTTTCAACTTCTTCGATGACCTCATCTAGCCTCATTTGTGCTCTCTGCCAACCTTGAGATCTGATAACTTGGTCTTTGATCGGCTGATATAAAGTCCGATCTTGTTTCCGGCTTTCTCAAGTTCACGCAGCATCTGCTGAATTTCAGGTTTGCTTTTTCCGATGAGCACGATATCGTCATCGAAGCGAAGGTGTGTGAGATGCTCACCGTCGATTGTCACACCTCCTTTCCAGTTCGTTTTTCGTACACCATTTCTAAGCAGGCCGAAAATAGCACTGGAGAAATGACATCCCCCCATTTTACTCATTTATTAACTGGAATCGTAATGGGGTTGTAGAAGTGGGTGATTTCCGTTGAGCAATCCGAATTAATGTTCCTCAAAAGTTCGATGTACCATTGTTTTCGGAAATGTAAATTATGAAATGAGATAAAAAAGATCGTTTGATGAAATTTGTTAATATTATGCTTTGTTTTGTTAAAAAAAACCGGAAAATTTAATGGAAATTTAAAAAAAATAAAAGGAATTGAATCAATAATTTGTCCCGATCGTAAGCGGTCTGTTTTCGGCGGTCTTCCCGACGACAGACCTTAGCGACGGGTGGGATAAATCTAGTCGCGATAGCATGAATGCTAGGGCGTACTCCAACAATGACTTGCATGGACCAGACCTGGCATATGCGAATCATGTGCAAAGGATTCTGGCTCATGGATAACTCACGGAAACATGAAGTGGATACGACGCTGTTCAGTAGCGGACTCTACAACAACGTGGGACAAACGCTATGAAGAAGAAGAAGAATGAATTGAATTGATAGAAATTGAGAAGCAAACTATTATTATTTTTGTTAAATGAATAGTTTTACACAATCAGAGAAAATTTGATTAAATTATACAAATAATAACTAGTGATACATGGAAATTTCAAAATAATCTCGGTAATCCGATGCCATACTGCATAACAAATAACTACACTAATTCTCTGTCACACTGTATTCCAGTAACTACTGTACAAGGGAATTCAAAATAACTACAGTAATTCTTTGTTTTACTGTATTCCAAATACTTCAGTTTTATGTGCTACTGTATTATAATCATAATTGATAAAAGTAAAGCTGTTGGTTCGGTCGAAAAAAAAATTTTTTTTTAAATTCAAACAAGGATCTAAGAAGCATCTCGTGATTCAGAAGCAATTGACATATCCCATTCATTGAATTAGATCTCTCAAAATCATCCTCGTCACCTAGCAACCTAGTTGAAGCATAGTAAATTTATTCTTGTACAGAATGAAGAAAAATCCATCAATTATTTCAAATATTAAAATAATTTAAAGAATTAAAGTATTGGAATAATTAACTGAGGTATTGCGTAGAAATAGCTACAAATAGCTTTTTTCATTTGATTTAAAAACCAAAAGCAAAAAATATGGTTTCGAGATTATAAAAAAATTCAAACTGTCAATTAAATTGATGAAATTAGCCAAAGAAATTATTTTGTAGTTGTCAAGAGGATTCGGGTCATTTTCAATATCAGATGGATCATGGAAAAGGCCAAAGAATACAACCAAAAC
>JABVXS010000272.1:0-40769 GCA_013365335.1 Madathamugadia hiepei
TCGCTCAGGAGCGCGCCTCATACAGATCCTTCATTCATCGTAATAGAACTGATGGCCGATAATGAATGAAAAATTCTCATTATTTATTCAGGTTTTAGGACACCAAACAGTTCAAATATTCATTCTCACTTTCATTGACTTATATTCGAAAAGTTCCATTGAAACCTATTTTTGTATCTCATTTCTTGCAAATTTCAGCAGCCCGCTGCTATAAAATTTCATGTCTTCCTAAGTATTTTATCTTTTAAAATTTTCCACGGAAGTTATGTAAAGGTAATCAGTTACTCACATTCTGATTCGTTTTTATTGAGTCTGAAAAGTAAGAACTTCAATAAGTCAGTATTAGCATATGCATGACGAGGATTGTCGGCTATTATCGAAAAAGGATTTTCAGGTTGCTTATAGATCATGGTGCAGATGTAAACTTACCGTGTGGGCTCACAGATGCAGATATCAGTAGTGTGGATGGTGCACGATGTATTGGTTCTGGTGCTCTTAATGAAGCATGCCGAATTGGTTGCATCTCTTTAGTGCAACTGCTGCTTCAACAAGGGGCTGTTGACCATGAGAATGTTGCTCTTTCTACGGCTTTCAAAGTACAGTTTGAAATTTTTTCTGTTAATTTTTTTTGTATGTCATGTTCTATTTCAGTATAATCAGGACTCGTTAGTGAGGCTGTTTTTACTGCGTCTTGCTTTCGTCGATCCGGAGTACCGCATCAACAAGAAGAGTGTAGAGTTGGGACAAATGTCAGTAAATCGTTACCAGTTATCTTCAGCTGTATATCCTACAACGCCATGCATGCTTAACTGGCATAATGCAAGTTTAGAGACTATTTCGAACGATTGGCTTATTGCTGCATCACTCCAAGTGAATCATAGATTGAGGACATCACGGTTAGTTGTCTTTTATCGCAAAAATAGTTACTATTAACTGTGTCAAAAATTTTTTAATAAAACATTTTTGTTTTTGCTTGAAGTTCTTGTAAATTAGAAGCGAAATTAAAGTGGGATCTTCTATTACACTCTCCTCCTCTGATTCTCAAAAATTTTTAGAATGGCTTTGGCAGCTCTCACACGAATCGATTTATCGAAGAACAAGATAAAAGTGTTAAGTGGACAGCTATTGCAGATGCCTTCATTGAGGAGTCTGAATGCAGCAAATAATGAGATCACAGAAATTGAGATTCCTACCGGTGGATTTCATGCACCGCTTTTGGAAAGTCTATTACTAGAGTTTAACAAGCTGTCCGTTCTACCAGACGAAGTATGGTTTACCAAATAAATGATAAGTTTTTTTTTGCTGAAATTTTTTTGTTTATATAGAATTATGAAAAACAGGGTAAGTGAATATAAGCTGGAGTATTCTTAGTTAAGCTTTAGATAACTCTAAAAAGATATTGATTTTTTTCCCTTCTGGAAAAGCTGCGAAGGGAAGTAAAGAATGCAAGCTTTCAATTTTCAGTTGTTCACAAGCAGGTTGTCGGTGTTAAATTTCCTGGATGTGTCGCATAATAAATTGTGCTCTCTTCCGGATACTCTGTGGTGTGCACCAAGATTACGAGAACTAAATGCATCCAACAATGCCCTTTCCGTATTGCCGGCAGTTGTTTCCATGCAGTTTCGACCTTCGATTAGTCTTTCTGAAATCGAGCCGCCTGAATTACTACTTCATTCGGATTTGTATACGAAGCGAAGCAACCTCTCAACGGATGACTCTTTGAGTATTGGAGGACGTAATGATGATTCCAATATTACTGCTCATGGACTGAAAAGGTGGATTTTTGTCGCGTTTGTCATAGAATAAATTTTATAAAGATGGTCAAATTTTATGATGCTATGTAGTATAGTGTGTTTAGAGTTTTATCATTTATTTTCAGGCACAATATATGGCAGGCGAGCATACGATTGGCTCGATCGGAAGAATCAGATACCGAGAATGGACCTGTGTCTTCTTCTATGATTTCTGTCTTAAATGTGTCGCACAATTGTGTATGCACCTTATATTTACTTCGAGCTAACTTCACAGTGAATCTATAGTATTTTTTTTCAAATCATTCGAAGGAAAAATTTACTGTATTTATGCAATAGTGCAAATATAACCAGTTGCTGGTTTTTACTTTATAGATCAAGGTGATTCCGTTCTGTTTGGCATGTTGTTGTCCGTATTTAACCAGATTCAACATATCCTACAACCAGTTAACATCCCTTGGTCCTGTTCAATGCTTACCTTCTCGGCTGAGGCATTTGGATGCTTCTAACAATCAGCTTATTGCTGCTTTTGAGTGTCCAACTGTTGTGCATTTAGCTTGTCACGCATTCAACGTTCCTTCAGACGAACTCTCAGCAGCGAGGCATCCAAGTCCCTTGCGCAATTCACGTGAGCTTTATGATTTGCTCGATTTGGTTTAAATTTTGTTTATTCTTTTCCTGAGTCATTCGCATATCTCAATTAATGCTTTCTCTCCTTGTTATAAATTACGCAAATGCCATTATTTTAGGATCCCGCTCAAAATCAGCAGTTCGTAGTCAACGTTCATTAAGTGTTGCTCCAGCAGGCGAAGCACTGTCTGACACATTCATTGGTGCTTGTCCTCATAAGCAACACACAAGACTAGAATCGTTACGCACGTTTTTGGTGGCTAACAATCATCTTACCGAAATTCCTCTTCTTGTTCCCGATTCGAAGATTGTGTCATCTCCGAAAAAAAAACAGCGTGAAAGTCGACAGAGATGTTCTGCGGTAAGGATTGTTCCGTACGTATTAGGTTAAACGAAGTGTTTAGACGTATTGCTTTTTCCAGGCATTAGTAGTACATCTAAACTAGGATGACTGAATAGTAAAAGTGGAAGTAAATAAGAATTTTTGCATATTTTTCAATGTTTTGTAGGCTAGAAAACAAATACTATTCTCTGCTCTTACAACCCTTGATGTGAGCAATAATTTCGTGTCAAAAGTTCCTACAGCGCTATCAAACTTGCTGTCTTTATCTGTACTGAATTTGAGTGGAAACAGTGGCATTGAAATGCTGCCTCCGGAATTGGGCCTTCTTAGTAAGTGCCATTCTTTTCTTTTTGTAGCTTTTTCTAATTTTTATATGCGTGCTATTGCTACAAAATTTCACTTTAGGTAAACTTTGGAATCTTTCTCTGAAGGGCTGCTCTTTGCGAGATCCGCTAAAGAGCATGGTTCATGTGGAAAGTTATAAAACTGTCGATTTGATTGCATATTTGAAGTCCGTCTTAGAAGAGTACGCTTTTATCTCTAACTGGAGCTCTTTTTGTTCTTTATTTCATTTAAGATTAATTATAAAATCAAGAGTTTAAAAGTTTTTTGTGTGGCTTCTTTGATTTTTTTTGGTCTTTTCTAGTTTTGAATGTTGTAGTATGATCAACAAAGTTCATCTTGTAGCTCTCGCCCGTATACTCGGCTTAAACTGATGATCGTTGGAGTTCAAGGAATTGGGAAAACTTCACTTTTACAACAAATTCGTCTGGAGGGTACAGTGGGAAAAAGGACATTACCAAATGATGTAGCTTTTCACTGTGTTGTTGGCTTGTTTTGCTACGTTGTGTTCTTTTTTCTGTGATATTGATCTTAGCCAATCATTTTGTAATTTTTTTGTACACTTAAGTATAGTTAGTTTTGCTCTCCATGCAAACCTTTGCAGTCAAAAATTAATTAAAATGAACTGCAGAGCTGGTCGAAAAGAATGGGACACAGTGCAGGTAGAGGTGGAGGTCGTACCGCAAAAGGCCCAAATATTTCCACAGTGGGTGTTGATATCGCTGAATGGACCTTTGAGCCAAAAAAAACAAAAGGTTAAAAGATTACTGTACTATACAACATGCCTGAGATGTTGACCAGTGCGATCGCAGATAAGACAAGAAAAATGAACTGTCTTGTTTTACTTGCCTCCTAATATCTGTCGATGCATCAGTATTTATTTTTCCATTACTTGTTTTGAAATCGAGATTTTTTGGTTTCTGGCTCGTCAATATACAGGTGGGAAGATTGAAATTTATTTTCACAAACTTTTTTAGGTGAGCCTACTTTCGGTCCTCTTACATTTCGTACTTGGGATTTCGGTGGACAACGAGAATACTATGCCACCCACCAATATTTTTTATCTCGTCGATCTTTGTATGTATTAGTGTGGAGGGTCACTGACGGTGAAGCAGCACTGCCAGATCTGCATCAGTGGCTCGTCAATATACAGGTGGGAAGATTGAAATTTATTTTCAGGAATAATTCTAGTTTTGGCATTCTTGAGCTTGATCTTGCGTAGTGGTTATAGTTGTCAGTTTAATCATTGTTTAGTTTCTTTTCATTTATAATTTGTGGTGAGATACTTTTTTCACTTACTTACAGGCTCGTGCACCGAATTCTCCAGTAATCATCGTTGGTACCCACGTTGACCAAATCTTTTCCAATCCCGAACGTTTTTTATCTACTTATCTTGATGATCTGAATGCAATCATCAGAGGTTTAACGTCAAATATGATTAGAAAATTTGCAGTCGATTTTAACATGAAGTGTGCAGCTTGGATAACTTTTAACAAAATTCATTACAGTTGTTCTAGTCAAGCAATTTTTTAAATGGTTTGAGCTGTCATCATTTTTCCTTACTGATTGCATTTCATAGTAAAGTTAATTGAGATTTGAGCATCTTTACCAATTTCTTATTATTGTAGCTTCAGGAGGATGAAATTATAGATCACTTTGTATTGGTTCCTGATGCAGATAAAAAGGGTCTGCCACGTGTGGTTGAGTCACTGTTTGTCTCTTCAAAAACGAAACAGAATATTCGTGTGCTTTGTAATTTGCTTTACCGAACGGCTTATGATATTCGAACAGCGAATGGCAAAGAAAGACTTCTAGATCAAAAGATTCCTGCTTCTTATATAGCACTGGAAAAAGTGACTTTCATTTGTTTCAGTTTGGGATCAACTTTTTGATGATTGGTTTCTTGATGAATGTCTTGTTCTTCATAAGAACTTGTGGACTTTATTTTTGGCTTAAACAATCATTCAAGCTGTTCTTTCATCGCTTCATTTCTACTCCATATTTTTCATCCTATGATTTACTAGATAGTGGTAGAAATGGCAGATGAACGACGTTTAACTGGAATAGAACCAGTTATGACGAGTAGTGATTTTCGCAGTATTGTCCAAGAACGGATGTTGAAGAATTATGGTCGTGCGTTCCGTGACGACATTGAATTTCACCACGCCTGCTCATTTCTGCATGAGAATGGTTAGCTTTCTGTTTGAAACATTTATGTTCCCATTCAAAAAAGGAAGAGAATGATTTTTTTGATACTGAAATCAGAAATTCAATTTCGCACTTCAGATAAATTTAATCAGTCATTGGAAGTGATGTGCGGATGAATATCATTCACTGCTCACATAAATTTGGTGATGGAGTAAAAAAAAAGTGTGTTTAAGCTCAGTCAGTTTTAATGTTTATTGTAGGAGTAATACTACACTATGAGGATGTAACTCTTAGAGAGTTATACTTCTTGGATCCGCAATGGCTTTGCGATGTCCTCGCCCATGTAATAACAATTCGAGAGATAAATCCATTCGCTCGCAATGGACTAATGAAAATTGATGATCTTCAAGTGTTGTTTAAGTCACTCAATTTAAGCAACTCTGCTATCAACTTGAGGTACACAAGGCTATTTTGTTCGGGAGAATTTATTCCAGTTTGCATCTACACCTTTGTACCATTTTTCAGGTCTCACATTTTATCGTTACTGCAGAAATTTGAAGTTGCGCTGTGTTGGCAGTCGCGTTCATTACTGATCCCTTCTTTGTTACCGGATGAATATCAATTAAGAGGGGGTTATCCAGGTTCACGGGTTATTGTAAGTTTTCATTTACATTGTTGTAGTTATGAAAATTTTCAAATAGGGTATGATGCTCGTTATTTCTAATATAAGCATAGGACTGTTAGCAGGAATGATAGAATTCTAAACTACTCTGTGCTTATCTTTATGACCATGTGGAAAGATGATGAAATTCTATTTCACCAAGCGCTTCCTTTATTCGTCATTGTTTAAATAATTCTTCAAAATATAGCAAAAAAAACCATGTATAAAATGAGTCATCACAGAAATACAGCAGCGCATATTGTAGGCGATTAAAGAGAGAATTCTCTGCTTTCATTCTTTATATCTATACAAACTGCTCTACATCGTTTTATTAATATTCATTTGAGTCAGTATTTGAAGCGGAGTTCAGTTATCAATTTCATTTATGTAAAAACTGTAGTTTTTAATATGCAATCGTGCATGAATGATAATTTCACTTATAGATGAAATAGCTTGAAGATCAAGACTGAAAACTTATAGGTGCCAACAAGGGCTACATCTTGGCAATTGTCACTTGGACACCGCGAAATGGAAAAAAGTCTTGCAATAAAGGCATCACATCTTCAATTGCAAATGTTTTTTGCTCAACGAAATTTACGTGGTGCGCGGTATCGAGCAACAGTACCGCTGTTCGATCCTTCGGATAGCCACAAAAAATCTGCAGTACCACTTTCAATTGACCAAGATGAGTCTGACGATGGTAAAGACGAAAAGAGTAAATGTATTATCAATATAAATTATCTGGAACAGGTGAGTACATTTTTCAAGATCAGTTTTTTGTTTTGTAATTTCTGGGAATTGTTATTGATATAATAATAACAGTTGAATAACTCGATTTTCTTGGTTATTATTCAAGACTGCTGAAAAATGTACAAGTGAGTAATTTTACTCCCAAAGACATTAGTTATGTAGTTGAGTTTTGTAGGAGGTAACTCGTCGGATCTATAAAATGGCATACATACCTTCTGGCTTTTGGTCTCGACTGATGACTCGTGTACTTGTTGATGATCATATCACAATGTGTGTGGAACGTTTATTGGAAATTGAACATCTACCGGAAGATTTTTCGTTAGAGACACTGAGTGAACTCTGTGATGTGCAGTTTCCTTCGCACTGGTTGCTTTGGCAGACTGGTTTGGAGGTGTGTTCCAATTTTTATGATTCAAAAATTTCGGCTTCAGTTGTTACAATAGTGTAGCGATACATTTCCATACTGTGCATATTATTCTTCAATTATTCTGTGTCATCGGAAAATCAGTCGAAATTACTTTATTTCTATCCTGCGAAAGATGATCCTTCTTTCAAAATTCGTTTGCTTTCGTCCAATCAAAAAATGAAAAAACGATTCTGAAAGAAGAAAGTCATGGCATGATTGTTACTGGGTAGATATGTATTATAGCGGTATCCCTATTGGTTGCCAAAATGCTACTGCATCAGACCATCTCTTATCAATTTCTGTTTTTAGAACTTTTGGAGCAAAACCATGTGATGACGTGAAAGTTTTTCTCTCTCTAGACGGTTCTTTGTAGTATTACTATCATCTTTCAGATCCTGGCGTTTGAAAAGACAATATTTGTAATGCGCCAGTTTCTGCCGCTTGCTGAGGTGCGGGACGTTCATTACGAAGTTGTTGAATGGCGTTGTTGCTCAGAAGACAATAACTGGCGTACGCTGGACATGAATGACTCCTCTTTGATCGAAATCATCATTCCAGTAGTCAGGTTCCATTTCTATTTACCGCTTAATTGTGATCTTCTTATCAACCAAATACAAAGCATTTTATTTCAGAATAAATTTAATAAGCGGTGAGAAAAAATGCGTTCTTCGGAGTAACCGTGCTGCGACGACTCGTCTTTTAGCACTTATTGTGGACATTATAGATACATTATTGGAAGACTGGTATGTATTTATTGTGCATATGCTGCTCCTACGATATTGCTGTGCAGAAAGTATCTCACTACAAACGCAAATATTACGACCAATGTGATGTAGAGTAATTTGATACCTTAGTGACGGTGATTGAAATATTTTCAGGTATCCCTCATTGGGAACACGCTTTGTTCATACTTCGGAGGGGTGCCTCCTTGTAAACCGTCTTGTTCCATGTCCAAAATGTGCAGATACTATGCGAAAACTTGATGCTTCTCCGAAAGTTGAGAGGGATAACTTGATATGGTTAGTTTTTTTTGGTTACAAAGTTGTGTAATCTCTAGTATGCTAGCTTCTGTTGTCCTTTTTTTTTGCTTTTGGAAATATTTCTGACTTAGATCAAATAAAAAACTTTCCTAAAGGGCCTTTTTTCTGTTTTTTGTTCAGTTTTTTTCAATACCTCGTTTTAGTGATGTAGCACGAAAGGAAAAATTGTACGCGTTTACGGTTGAGGAGTGTATTCTTAGTGCTCACGATGGAGTCAGTTTGAGATGTCCTTTGCACTCCGATATATGTGTTGCAGACATTGCTCCTGACACCGTCTTTTTAGACATCAATGAGGATTACCTTATTCCTCCCCTTTCTGTGAAGCGTGGGAAATTAATAGGACATGGTGCATTTGGCTTTGTATTTAAGGCCGCCATCAAAATTTCGGTAAGTTGTTCACTAGTAGTTGATCAGGGTGAATGACGAATAATAGTTGCTTTAGTGTTTCATTTCTTCAAACATTTGAGGTACTTCAATTCATAAAGATTACTGATGCAATTACACGTTGTCAGGATGCGAAAATGGAAGATGTAGCACTAAAAATGTTGGAACCAGTAGAACCGGGCTTGGGAGCTCGAGCATCTTCTGTTTCAGCGTATAAGGTATGCTTCCATTGCTTTCAACTGCATCAATACATATTTCGAGACCATAACATTACGAAAATCTTTCTCTGCTATGGAGTATAACTCCGAAGTTTAAAGTTGCGAAAAATTGCCCCTGTTATTGGAAAATTAGTTTGACTGTCTACTACCTAAAGCGCTGTGTTATCTGTTTCATATCTTCCATCTGTATAGCTCTAATTTTTTAGGCAGCATGTACAAAATGGCAACGAGATCGACTACAAAATGCTTGCCGCGCATACTGTACTTGTCGGCAAGAGCTGAACGTTTTAGCATCGCTTCAGCACTCTCACATTATCGCGCTGATTGGAGTATGCCCGCGACCTCTGGCTCTTCTTGTTGAGCTTGCTCCTCTTGGTGCCTTAAATCATCTACTCAACAATTACAAACGAAGTGGCGCTCGGTTACTTCTCAGCGTCATTCAAGATACTGCCAGTCAGGTTCTCTTTAGCGACTTTGGATTCTATTGCTTTGATTTTGATGTTGAAACGTGCTGTTATAGTAGACTTGGCTGTCTGAAATTCTTTGTTAGGACTTGAGTGCAATTCTGCGATTGTAGGTAGCCAAAGCGCTGGAATATCTTCACGAGCATCACATCATTTATCGCGACCTGAAATGCGAAAACGTGCTGACGTGGCGATTCCCGCCACCATTCAGCACTATCATGGACGTCCTCGTTAAAATCGGCGATTACGGTATATCACGGAGTTCATTTCCTTCTGGTGGCGCAAAGGGATTCGGTGGTACTGAAGGTTTCATGGCTCCAGAGATAATGCGCTACAACGGCGAGCAGGAGTATACGGAAAAGGTTATATTTACGACAGATATTTCGTTAGTTATTTTTATCTCATTCCCTTTAATTTGTTTCGAGTATAGGTGGATTGCTTCTCGTTTGCGATGTTCTTATACGAGCTAATCAGTCTTAAGCTACCGTTTGATGGTCATGAACAACTCAAGGAATATGTTTTAGATGGAGGGCGACCTCGACTTACTCCTTCCGTGGGTTTAACCTTTTATGTTACATTTATTTCCTCATTCTAACTTGTTCCTTGGATAGTATAAATGTTTTGGATAGTTTATTTGGTTTATGGAATATTTAATTTTTTTAAAGAGTATGATTCGTAATTTATTAATTACTGGAACAGCGACGCGTTACTTATTTTTATGCTTAGATACTTATTCTGGGATATTACAGATTATGTTATTTTTTTTCCCTCTAGTGAGCGACGCATTGCAGGAATTGTTGTATCCTTGCAATGTGCTTGATGTGATGGTTGTTTGCTGGGCGGCGCAGCCTGTGGATCGCCCCTCAGCATCTCAAATCGTCTCAATGACTACAGCTCCGGAATTCACTCATTTATTGGATGTCATTTCCCTAAACGACCCTGATTCAGCTGTAATTGCTAGTATTTCATTTCCTTGTTAGTATTTTGTTATTTTTTATCATAAAGCGGATCGTGATAAAAAAAAATGTTCTGGGGAATTCTTTAGATAGTGATTAATGATCTTGACCATCAATCTTACGGAATCAGGAATTTCTGTTTCCGTTATTTGCAATATGCTCGTTTCCATATTACTAGTGTGCAGTAGGAACTGTACTCTGGGAACTTTTGTAGCAGTTCTGTAATGTCGCTACTCTTCTTCTTTAAAGTTCAAAACGTGTTAGAGATATCAAATTTGTTTTCCATATTTTATTCAGCTTTGGATGATGTGGATTTGGGACCCAAACTAGAAGACAGTGTTGAAGGTGAAATGTGGATGAGCAGGTCGGATGGTTCTATAACTGTTGTTAGTTGCAATCAGTATGGTTGGTTAGATTCTAAGGTTACTTCCTGTTTCCGTTTTTTCGAATGCGGTCTCAAGGCTCAAAAGCACACCATTTGAAATCAAAAGCAATTAGTAAATTTATAGAGCATCATAATGAATGCGGACAGGACAGTAATATCGGCCATGTGTGTCGTCAACGACAGTGTGTGGCTTGCAGAGTCAACTGGAATACTCAGAATTTACAGGTTCTTTATTTTCGTGTTATATGATCATTTAATGATAAATTAAGAAAGTGAAATCTGTTTTTAACTTTTTTACTTCAGTATTTTTCATTCTCAAAAAAAACTTCCAATTATAGCCGTTCGTCATATTCCGAAATTTGGTCGTTCTCAATATCGCGTTTCCTCTCCATTGCACATCTCCCTGTAAATGTTATTTCCTTATCGGTTTTAATGACTACTCCGTTATTAATATTAGTTACTCTTTCTTCTACGTTACTGATTGTGAAAGGTGATCGTTCTACTGATAGTCCTTTCGTCTCTTCCATCGATTTATCCACCATTTACTCATCTGCTGTAATCGATTCTGGAGAGAATGTGAAGTAAGCGTTTATGTTCTTATATCACTATTTTTGTTAGTGCGGTTAAAAAAATTAGAGTGATTTAATGTTTACGTTTTCGCTTTTAAATCTCTTTTTCTCGATTATTTGTGATGCGGAAAATTCTGATTAATGTTCCACTAGTTCGATTCGGTTCAGATTTCATTAGTTTTATGTTCTGTTTGGTAGATTTTATACCCATTCGTAACTGATTAATTTGCTTGTAATCTGAACAGTAGTGAAAAAAGTGAATAATGATACTGTAGAAAGGGAAGATATCTACTGCGTCGATTTTAAACGCGAAGATAGTTAATTTTTGAGTTGTTTCCTTATTTTTAGGCAGGTATGGACCGGACACGAGCATTCTTCCATAACCGTTTGCGATGTAACTGTCGAAAATGGATTGGTATTCGCCGCAAGCATCAGTCATGAAGAAAACCAGGCAAATACCGTTGACAAGAGCTATGTGTCACATATGGTGACATCTGGAACAGATTCAGCACTGCTATGGTCTGTCCTTTCGCATGGAAGCAAAGTAATTAGCTTACGATTAATAATGATGGTTTTTTTTTTAATTTACATAATCCTTACTATCTTGGTGTATTGATGTTCATTTAGAGGGGAAGGGACCTGTGTAATTCTAATTCTGTATTTTATTTTAATTTTTCTGCAGTTATTTGTTGTGAGCATATTGCGGTTAACTTCGTAGCCTTCCTTCCTGTTCTGGTATAAGTGAAAGAATCCGATATGGCTGAGTGAAGTATTACTGTGATCAGCAAAAGCGATTCTACGATTCTATTTACGGTATTGCGATATTGAAAATGAATCAGTGCATATATGTAGGTGTATCAGTGGTCCACTGCATCGCAACAGGTGCGCAATCGACTTGATTCCTGTAAAATTTTTCCATCCTCGGAATCAATTTCAACTCTAGACATTGAAGCATCTCGTGATGGTTATGTTTCTGCACTTGCTTTGCTGGATAGAGATGATGGTGCACAACTATATATGGGAACTAGTAAAGGAGCAGTAATTGTTGCTCAAGCTTTCGAGGTAAGTAAGCTTTTTTTCTTCATGACTTCAATGGCAAGTATTTTAGGCATGAAACTTTGAGAAGATTTTGCAAAGAATCGGAAACTGTTCATAACCAAGTGGATTCCTACTTCATGTATCAAATTTTCACAGCTTAAAATATGAAACTGGAGATATGAATTTTACACCTTCACTTTTCATTTTACTCATGATTTTACCATTGTCCTGTTCATATCATCATGACTATAAATTACATTTGTTGATAAGCTTTTCTTTACATGAAGCTTTGGTGAATATTTTATTAGTCCCGAAGCGCATGAAAGTTTTATACTTTGGATATGAAATCGGAAGTCGTTGTTAAAGATGCTATTAATGTTTGGACTTTGTGAGAGCTGTCATAATGTTTGTTAAACGGCCATGCTGCAGATGCGACCTCTTGCTGCGTTTCGGCCATATGTGGAAGACGTACATGCGATCATTGTGTTAGACGTAGCTTCAGCTCTAAGTGAATACATACGTTCTCACAGAAATTTCGTGAATGCGGCAAGCGTAGGAAGAGGAAGCTTTGGTGCTAGCAGTACTGGTAGTGGAGATGATCAACAAGAATATATTAGCTGGGTGAAAGATCGCGTGTCAGAGACAGTAGATCGTTTAAGGCTGGGCACTACCGAACGTCCGTCTTCTTTTAATAATTATGTAATTACTATCGGAAATGGCTACAGGTTCGTAGTCTTTCGTTACTCGTTTTGATTTGTGATAAAAGTCTGGTTCTTGATCTGATGAAGTGATTAGTTGCGCGAAACAGTTCTTTTAGTTCGTTCATAGCAATTACAATTTTCTTCTCGATGAAAATTTGGAAATACTGAGATTTTATATGTAATGTTGACGTATGTTGAAGTTAATTTCCAGATGTCTGATCGATCGATTTACTGATCGGAAGCATCAGGGGTCAACCAGTCTTCGTCGAGATTCTCACTGTGCAATCATATGGCGTACGGATGAGTGGGTTTCATGATATGTTCTTTCATTGTACATTTTTTGCTATTCCAACCAGTCTGAGCATATCATTGCATATTGCTTTACTTAATTATTCTCTGTCGTAAATTACGGTAAATAAGTTTTTCCGGCCTTTTAGATTCATTTGTCGCTTTTTTCGCTTTTTTTTTGGTCGCCATTTGATCTTACGGAGTATTTTATAAATGCCGGAATCTTTCCCTTTGAGACGGTCAACATCCGTTAGTCGTCAGGACTCTTAGCATTCACAAAATTAGTCATGGGTATATATATAGTTCCAGTTCGAAATTGTGTCGTTTGCAATCTCGATATCTATGGACTTTTTGGCAGATGATTTATGTGAAGTGCTCAGTAATTAAAGTAAAGTAAAAAGATTTTGGCATAGATATGAGTGCTTTCAGATCTATGTAGCGCCGCACTATATGTGCTGTTGAGAATGATGTGTTTGTTAATGTCTTCACCACTTAATTTTGGAAGTCTCTTTTAATCACTTTTGTCGATAAAATAAAGCAGGTAGTGCACTCCGGCAACTGCATCTTGTGCGTTACTTTTTTTAGTTTCATTATAATTGTGCTGCTTAATTGGAAGTGTATTTTTCTCGATTGCTGTAGTTTAATAAAATTTGTGAAATCATCAGGTATTTCTTCCTCGGTCTGAGCACGTTCGAAAATTTCTTAATAATTATATTTCTTCACAGTGAGAGCTGGTGATAATTATTGATGCATGGAATCTTTTCAAGACTTGAAAAGCGATATTGAAAAAGGGAGAAGGTAGCGGTTTAAATGGCGTTTGTTCGTCCAACAGAATTCCGACATAAACGAACTGGTAACACAATGGCCTGTCTTCTCCAGGCTGTAGAGGGTATTTTGGCGGTCGTTGAACTGAAGGATCATTCTACAGTGCAAGGTTACACCTAACACATCAACCATATGTATTAGTTTCATAAGTTGTTCCTGCAGCTTCAAAATATCTTTTCTGTTTGGTATTTGATGACGTTTACTTTTCACTATACAGCGAGCAGACCTGTGTTCCTTTTTATTATGAATTTGTTTCTTTATCACGTGGAAGTGAAGCACGCTTTATGAAATTTAGGGGATAAGAGTTTATTGTCAGAGCTCAACTCTGTACAACCTCACCACCCGCTTTAGGCTAGAGCTGATACATTGATATAATTTCGTACCCTTCAGACAAAAAAAAACAAGGGATTGTTTCGTTATTATAATTTCAGGTACTCTGACGCAGTGTGATGATGCAATGAACATAGAAATGAAGATGGTTACTGTTCGTGAATCAAAGCATAATTCTGTCCCTCTTCATTATGATCGGTTTTATATACAAGGCAAATTTATACGTTTCGTGCACTTTGATCATTATTTTAACGCCGCTAAAGTAATACACAAGTGGTTGAATGTGTCTAGAAAGCATGTGGAAACATCAAGGAAAAGATGTGCTAAACGATACGCCAGATAATGTTACAGATTTAATTCTTTTTTATGTATCTCACTTTTTGGTTCCTGGACATTATTATTTCTTATATTTAAAGTCTTATCCGTTTAATGCTTCCCTTATAGTTCAAAACTTAAATATAGCAAGTTATTGTATAGCTTAACCTTGTATGAGAACGAAAAAAAAAAGATGGCTCATTATATCCCGCTTTCAGGCTGTGTTTTTTAAATTGTGTTACTTATCAGTACCGTAAATTTTGGCGTCATTTGTCACAAACAAAGTACGTATTCACTGGAAAGAGAAAAATAATTTTTCATAACGTACTTATATGATTATTATAGAACTAATGATTATTTCATTACAAGTTTTGTCGCACTTCAGTCGCTGCCGTTACAAGGTTCCTTGAAAATCTGGGTAAATTATAAACATATCAAGGCAAAACTACAAGGAATGAAAATTCAGTGCAGTTAATTGTGATTTTTTCTCCAACAAATTTCTGTCGACTGCTCTGCAATTTCTTTCTCAATATTTTTACCTGAAAGTAGTCATACTATTGGATTAGGGCTGAGTTGTGTTGACGTTTCGGTTAGATATTTTTTTCGAAAACATGGAAGGCAGTACCTTCTAACTCACTCATTGATTTGATAGATGTATAGTAAAAACTCCCTTTCCTTTGATTAGTTGTAAAATTCTTCACAGATAATTCAAATTGATATTCAGAAATTAAATGAATACGCGCACTACTCGTAAAAATGATGAGTTTAATGGAGGTTTTATCCAAAATGTCGCTGTTGGCAAACCTGCCGCGATAACTAAAAGAAGCTGATGCAGGAGAAACGAAGTCTTCAAATTAAATAACTTCAAGCTCCGTCTCCTATACAGATATCCACATGTCGCCAAAAATGAAGCTAGAGCCACAAGGGTCAAGATGGGGCGACAACATCCAAATTTATGATATATTTCTGGTCAAGTCCCGACCCGATTGGCCCACGTCAATGGAATGATGTGTATATAAACCATGGTCATTGTACCTCTTTTTACCCAGTTCAGTTTTGATTCAAACCAGTGCAAATGTATATAAAGCTATTTTCCGCGGTATTTTTCAGCCTGAAGAATGTCTTCATTATTTGTCTGTTCAAAAATGCTTCAAGAACAGTTCTTTTCAAGTTCTATCCTCACTCAGAAATTAATAAGCCTTAAAAACCCATAATCGTGATTAAATATACATTGTCAGACATGCCTCACATATTGCTTTGAAGTGTATATTATCAAAAGCTTTAAGGAAATGCGGAAATGTCACAAGTGTTTGCACGACCAGTACAACATGAGGTTGCCAAAATAGCAAAGCTAGCGCACTGGAATCGTCCCAACCCGCTCCGACTTTTACTTCCTTTCAAATCACTTTGGACTTGTTATTACTTTTTGTGTTATTGCTAACATGTTCGTTGTTCATTATTTTACGCAAATAAAGGTTTAGTTACCCAAGTTTGAGCTTTCCCGCAATAAACAACGATAATTACGCTACCCAAATTGCGAAAAAACAGTCGCCTCAATTGCAAAACGAGATAAGGTGGAGTGGTTGTGTGGTACGGATACGATACACAATGTTCCTCTTTTGAGATTGCGATTTTCAAAATGGGAATGATAGGATGACGACGACATAAAAGGCACTGCCGTGGTTCTGCGAATGAAATGGTGACATGGTTGTGAATGCTCGGGTGCGGTCTAGCTACGCGTGTTATTTGTATTGTTGTTAGAGAGTGGTGGTAATAGTAGAGGTTGGTCGCCGATTTATTTCTTGGTTTTTATTTTTTCAGTGAAGCAATAATCATGGCACACAGAAGAAATGGTATGCAGGATGAAAGCGACGTCTTTTGCAAAATTCGCAATGTTTTCACGTCACTTAATGAGAAATTGTAAGTTGTTGCTTTTGTTATAGCAGTAATAAGCAATCAGTATGCTTAAGCGACAGGCTAGAAGTTCATGAGTTATGTAAGTCCAAGTTAGCATATTTCAAATACGTAAACATCCATCTCCAGTAAAAGTTAGGGGTCTCGTTCTCTTTCCTGTTCAGTAAAGTTAGATGTGGTTTACCGTGCTAATGTTTTTCGTTTTCTAGCATAGTTAACGTGTTTAATTATTTTTGTGTATCATTTCCGCTTACCTTCAGAGAGAAGGACGTACAGGAGCATCTGCGGGCTGTTTATGGAACTTTGGCATTGGGTTTAATGGCAGCATCTGTTGGAGTTGTGCTTCATTTACTTGTCGATTTTCTTCGCGATAATTTGTTCTTTTTATTCGGTTCTGTTCTGCTGATGATAGCATTGTTCAAGACCCCACATACTGTTGATAATGAACGTAAACGACTTGGGTATTTTATCGCTTTCTGCACGCTTTCTGGTATGTTTTTGCTAATATTAGGTAAAATGTGTTATAGTTCGTTTTCATTTGCTAAAATTTATTTTGCATGAAGTTTAAATAAATACGTATTTCCGATATCATTCCAGGTATCAGTTCCGGCCCAATCATCGAAAGAGCTCTGTTTGTCGATCCGTCAACTATTTTCACAGCATTCCTTGCCACTGCGGTAGTTTTCAGCTGTTTCACTATGGCAGCGCTGCATGCACCTTCCACGAAATTCCTGCATCTTGGAGGTTTCCAACACCTTTTACTTGTTCTTGAACTATCATAAGAAGGAAGAAATTTTGCATCCCAATCGGAGTGTTTGTTAAAAAAATGTCTTTCGCGTTTTAGGCATCATCACTTCGGGGCTTGTGTTCCTTATGGTTACGGCCTTATTTTCACATTCTGCATTTATGCATACCACTTACCTTTGGTTGGCATTTGTGATTAATTGCATTCTGGTACTCTACGATACACAGTTGATTTGTGAGAAGCGTCGTCGTGGTGACACGGATTATATACTGCATAGCATTGAAATTTTCATCGACTTTATCAACCTCTTCCGCTATATACTTGCTATTCTTAGTGAGAAGAAGGTATGCTGTCTTTTCAGATTTTTTTTTTTCAGTCAAGAAATGAGCCGATGTTTTATATGAAGCCTATTTTTTAGATGAATTGACTTATTATATTTTATTTAGGAGAAAGCGAGCCGCAAAAGAAACGACTGAAAAGGCGGAAAGAACAGTTCTTTCGCTTTGATTTACTGATTGTTTGTATTTTTCTCGCGTTTTACAACTTTTTTGGCATTTGTATTTAGTAAAATTTATCTGCTGTATACTTGATTGCACAACGAGCATGAAGCTGGAAAGCATCGTCACTCAATTTCTTCCACTGAAATGCCGTGTTAATTTTTTACCCATAATCCTTGTAAACACGTGAAGGGTGTTTGTGTTCTGAATACATGTAAATCGCCTGGGGATGTTCCATTTCTCACGTTGAGCAACATATGTAGATAGTGTATTGGCATTGCTGCAGAATACGTTGTGAACAAATTTGAAAAAGGTTTATCACCTTAGCTGTGTCCATGAGGTATGTTGGAGATCATTCCTTTTGTAGTCTTATATTATAGATGGTGTCATTAGGAAGACTTATCGGAATACTGAACGCACAGATTGATCAATTAAAGGTTTGAAGGAACGGAAAGAAAAATTGGTTTTATATGTGGTCGTATTGCTGGGTCAGGACTCGTAACAAATTTTGTTATGGGACGTCATAAATTGGCATTTTACTGGAGAAAGGGAAAGGTACTTATGAATAGACTAATGAATCACATTTGAAACTCGTTGATCGCCGTCATGTTGCAGCTGTTATCGAGTGTATGGTTAATGGATGCTTACTTTTCCTTTCGTTTTGCAGTCTAAAATTCTTGTAGATGATGTCAGTAGTAAGACTCATGAGGATACTAAAGACAGTTATGACTAATTAGTGGCGTAAAGGAAGGAGAAATGGATTCGGGTGATGATTCGTCGCAAGATGGTGATTTCCGTTCTGATATATTGACGGTAGGCTATGCAACGTTTTATTCTTGTTGAGGCATTGTATGAGCTACTATGCGTAAATTGGAATTCTACAAAATGGACATGTTCTAACTGCTAAACCTTTAGGCCGTTGGAATGACGCCTAGCGGTGTCTCATCCTTTAGTTTAATTCAGAATAAAATGCGACATTCTGACCGATTTTGGGTGCTTCCTGGGGAAAAAATACAAATTGAAGGTACGTTAACCGTCTTAAATCTTTTGCTAAATTAATTGTTTCCATGAGCTGTTGGTGTTTCAGATGTCATTTTCTATTAATATGCATAGTTTGTTTTTTTTTGTAGAATTCCAGTGAAAGAATGCTCTAAATGCGCAAGCATTTATATTCACTTTCACGTCCTTAATTGTCGTTCATGAATTTCGTCGACATATTAATATTAAAACGATTAAATTTTTGTTAGTGGTGCCCTTCGTATTACATTCTTTGCAGAGCCAAATATAGGCTACATGTCACCTGTAGGTAAAGTTAACGGCAGGGTACTCGTTACTAATTATCGGTTGCGTTTTGAAGCGAAATCAACCTCCGAAAATCGACACAGCAAGGTTTTTTTTTTCAAATTAAAGTGCTTTAAGCAATGGGTAGGTTATATAGTTGGCCTACGGGGATGCAAAGTTTTTCAGTGTTGTCAATTTGATATACCTTTGGGATGCATTTCGAGGGTTGAAAAAGTTGGCTACTCAACGGTGAGTCGTGGAGAAGATTCGTACGGACTGGAGATCACTTGTAAGGTAATTTTTGAAGTCTTTTTATGCCGTTGGTGTTCAGAATTGTCAACATGTTTTTTGTAGGATATGCGCAATATAAGGTTCACTCACCAGCAAACAAATCACAGTAGACGTCCGCTTTACGAAAGCTTACAGCGATTCGCTTTCCCGCTGACCAACAAAGCTGTAAGCTTCTCTTCGGGGCTTGTTTTATTCGGTTCTTTTTATTTATCGAAATATTAGTGGAAAGTTATATTATCGAACTGAAAACTATTACGACATAACTTCGGCTCTTTGCTAATGTAAACTCCATTATTACGCCTTGAATCCATTACCTACACTCCGCATAATCAAGTACTTTTCTTTCTTTTTATGAAGACAGAAAACAGTAGCAGTGAACCTATAATGTTTAAAAGTTTAGCAGCAGGACTAATCTAACTGATCTGGTCTTTATTGCAGCCTTTTTTCGCTACTTCTTTCAAACCTGACTGGACTTTTGATGGCTGGAACATTTACGATACTCAACGAGAATTGAATCGAATGGTAGCAGATTTGAACAGTACATTCAGTAATTAAGGACTCATTTTGTCTTTTCACACGGGATTTTAAACATCGGAAAAATTTACTGTGAATTGGCTTAATATGTTCATTTTTGCAGAATGTACCGAATGAAACTTGGCGAATCAGCAAGATAAACGATCGATATGACTTCGCCGACTCTTATCCTGCCTTGGTAAACTTATGCAATATAAGCATGGGGTTCTTGTTACAGGACCTCATTATCGAAAGTTTATGTTAATCGAGTTTTCAAAAAATGATCCTTTATAAATATATTAATTTCTGTTTCAGCTGGCTGTACCAGCGACAGCAGTGGCAGAGGGTGAAGATTTTTTGCAAAAAGTTGGTGAATTCCGTAGTAAGCAAAGGATACCTGTAAGTAATCGAATTCTTAAATCACTTTGTACTTCAATAAAGTTTGTATTCATCCGGATTATTTTTGGAATAGGTCTTGTCATGGCTGCATCCTACTACTCAAGCATCACTAACACGATCATCGCAACCAATGGTTGGAGTTACATCTCGGAAATCCGCTGAAGATGAACGGTTGTGTATTTAATTTTGTAATGAACTTTTAATCGGGGGTGTTTAACAAAAAGTGTATAGCTGACGAAGTAACTGAAGTATTTGGAGAATTCTTTCTCATGATTCTAGATCTATAGCATGCTCATTTATCATTGGTTATATGGGATAGAAATTTCTTTTCAGATATTTACAAATGATCGTTGAAGCAAATGCCCATGCTCACCAGTTGCTTATATTTGATGCTCGTCCGGCCGTTAATGCGAAAGTCAATAAGGTGTGCATGTATGGAAATTTTTCTTAATTTATTTCTACTATTATAGTAAGTGAAATTTACGAAATAACCCGTTTTTAAATTTGACTTCAGTTTTTCATTTTACATAAAAGAAATCATCACAACAACTTCGTGAAAAGAAATACGAAACAGTCTATAATTTATAGGCAAAAGGTGGTGGTTTTGAAGAATCATATGCTAACTGTCGTTTGATATTTCTGGATATACAGAACATTCATGTAGTCCGGGAGTCGTAAGTTTACTCATTGATCTTTTTCTTTGCATTTTCTAAAAAAAGTCTGTCATTGACTTCTCATCATGAATGTGATAATTTGATTTGTATACTTCCATTATTAATGCCAATTGTTTTTTCCACGAAATCGGACATATTAAAAAGAACAGTAGTTAGTTTTAAATTTGACGTAGTGAAGTATCCCGTAAACATCTTTGCGTGAAGTCAATTTTCTACATGCTTGGCAAATGTTGTGATTCAAAAATCTAAAGTTAAAAAGCAGATGTATAAAAGCAATGAAAGGCTACCTAATACAGGCTACGGAAATTGAAAGATATATCATTTCCCAGAGTTGATGAGAAGAACTGGTTTCGTATGTTGGATGAAACAAAGTGGTTGAACCACATCCAGGTACTTACTTCTGCCTGCTTCATTTTGACAACAGTGAAATGATGCTGCGAGATTTTTTCAGGACCATGTTTTAACCATGCTTGCATGGAAGATTTTTCTCGTATTATAAAGAAATTTGTCGATTACTAAGCTATTTTAAGCTATTATTAAAGGCATTGTTAATTTTGTAGCCGTTACAATTACTGTATGCACTATAACTTCTAGCGTAAATATTGCGCCAAATAACAGTGGCTAAGCGATATAAGAGTGAGCTAGGTTGGAATATTGTAAAGTCGCATTAGAATGTTTTGCAGACAGTTCTGGATGGTGCAACCCAAATTGCTCGCGAAGTAGAGGATAACAAGGCATCTGTGCTGATTCACTGTAGTGATGGCTGGGATAGGACCGCCCAGGTATACTTTTGATCCAATACATCTTTGTCAAGTATCCTTGGTAAATAGTGCTCATATAATTTATTAAGTTGACTTCGTTGGCCATGTTGGAGCTGGATTCATATTACCGAACTATTCAAGGATTTGCAGTATTGGTGGAAAAGGAATGGTGCAGTTTTGGTCATAAATTTGCCCATGTATGTTAAATCAAAAGAAAAAATTTTTTTTGTGCTCTACAAAAGAAAACAATTTTTTGTAATTATTAAATGAAAAATATATATTATAGCGTGTGGGACACGGAGAAGACAAACATAATGATAGCGAGAGATCTCCAATATTTGTTCAATTTATTGATTGTGTATGGCAAATTATGAATCAGGTAAGGAAGCTAAGTAACACCGCTTCATGTGCATATTTTTACTTTATCATGCCAAGTTTTCTTCTAATTTCATACTGTTAGGAAAAACTAATCCGTATGCTCATTTACGCTCTGATTGTTTCTGGTAAATTCAGCCTTGTGATATCCTTCAGTTCCCATACGCTTTCGAATTCAATTCATCATTCCTAATTACAATACTGGATGAATTATATTCCTGTCGTTTTGGTACATTTTTATACAACAGCGAAAAGCAGCGACATCACGAACAAGTAGGATTTTCAATTTTCCAACTCTTCTTTGTTCTTTATATAGGATCAATGCATTGTTTTATGAAATACAATATACTAAAAACTCAGACTGCATCATCCACTGTTTACTGTTCAGCACGTAAGGGAAAATACAGTATCACTGTGGTCTTACATTATTAGTGAAAGAAGACGCTTCCTTAACCCGTTCTACAACCAATATACTCGATTTGTTGATGTTTTGCGTCCCAACACTCGGTTAATGTGTATCAAAGTTTGGAAAGAATATTATTTTCGTTATAATCCAGCAATCGTTGCACAGGATCACGTGGTAAAACTCATTCTATTTCTTTCGGCTTCAAATTTTGTTTATCTTACTTTGATACGGTTTCGAAAAGGTTTTGTCATTTCTAACCTTACGACTTCCTATTTTCATCTCATGAATTTGTTAGTTTGCTTAGAGGAAAATTTGGGGCTAAGCAATAATTTCTTTGATTATTTGCTTCTGATCGGCTGATCATTTCCTCTTTCGTCAAATATCTGCCAGCTGTACATTTCGTAAGCGTTTCTCTTTTTCTTTTTTTGGAAGGTCTTGATTTATTCAAGATTTCGGCTACATGTTTGTTAAAGAATGGAAAAGTGGAGGAGCATGGTACGACGAAAAAAAATGAAATAGTTCATTCCTAATAAATATGGTTGGCTTTCAACCTGTTCGCTAAGACAGTTTATTTCAGGATACTGAAGCTCTTGTGAACGAGAAGATCTTACAAAAGTTTGAAGCTTTGAAAGCTGAAGTGATTGCGCATGAGCAAGCGCTTAGTAAAACTGTCCCAGATTCAAAGTTTACGTAGTGTTTCTTGATGTGATTAAAGATCAAGTGTAAGGAGAAAGTGGTGGTATAAGTACCAGAGATCAATGAAACGGTTTTAGTGTTGCTCAAAAAAGAACCGCTCCGAAACTGCAGTGATAACATCTCTCCTTCCTCTTCATTTTTTTGTAAAAACCGTTTTAAGCTTTTATGTGGTTATTCAATGATATTATCAATACAATGATTTAACTGAAAAAGAAACTAAATCAACGTTAAGATACTGTAAAATAAAACAGTAAGAAATGGGCTCCATTCGATAAATTCTTTAGACATAGACTTCCTTCCGGGTTAAAGGCTAGTTGATAGCCGAGAAAAACCACAAAGTAATTTCAATTAAGATTAGGGATTGAATTACCTCGACATTAAAAGCGGAAGATTTCGTTAATACTTCGGTTAAGGTATATCATATGTTTTGAAAAGACAGTCGTTTCTGTATGTTAAATGAATCTAGTGACGGTGTGAGCGATCGTGTTCCATTCTGCACCACTGATTTCAGTCAATTGGGACGTAAAGACGTCAAGATTTACACTATTGGCGAAGCGGTGGTTGTGCTTGGAAGTCCTGATAACGTTTTGTAATTGAGTTCCAGCTTGATATGGCTGGTAACAATGGCTTTGGTATCATAGGGCTCGTGGGTTATATATTTATTCAACCCTTGGAATTTCCCGGCAAAAGGAGATTTTCATGGAAATTTAGAGTCGCCGCCGCGATCCGATTGGCCCACATCAATGGAAAGATGTGTACGTGAACAGTAGATTGTAACTCCGAATCAGTTTTTACTCAGTAGCAGTGTTTTACCAGCTCACTTTTGAAATCATGACGACTGTCTCTACCGCTCCTGCGGCGACATTCTCTTCGCAACTAACTTGGATTCATTATCAATTTATATATATTATTCATCACGTCCCTTATTCGCTGTATTCGTATCCCGATACGTTTGTAGTTTATTTTCTTATTCGAATAAAAGTTATAACCTGAGTTCGAGCTCTCCAGCAACAAACAACCAAGATGCCTGCGCTTACCCAAAATGCGACAATTTCACAATACATAGTAAATGAAATAGAAGTAGATTTTTTGCTCCAGCAAGACTATCAGCCTATTAAGATACTTGAAATTCTAAATTACTCAAAAATAAGTAGGTGACAACAAGCGAGTAATGGTAGTGTGTCAGTGGGAGTGTCAGTTAGTGGTACTATCCCTTATCACGAGAAAGGACCTTCTCTAATAGTGACAAGAACCAAAATACAATAATGAATGGTGGCATCGGGTGATCACACGTCATTTCCCCTAACCTAGACAATGTTCCGACTGCCCCTGGACCTCCTCAACTAAGTTTTTTGAATTGTGTGGGACGTTTTGTTTTCATTCAGTTGGGATACCTCTTCAGCAATTTGTTGTTACAGCTGGGTGGTAAGGATAGGTTGCTTCCAGGATTTGTCTTCTTAGCGTTTGTCCTGCATGGTTTTAGGGTCCTCGAGCGTCGTTTTTATGTCACAGTTCTGTGCTTCGTCCATGCCAGAAACCCTTGCTCATGATTCGCATATACCAGGTCTTGTCCATGCGCGTCATCGTTGGCACGCCCTAGCATTCTGCGACTGCGACTAGATTTGCCACTGACCGCTTACGATCGGTACAAATATCCGTTTCTACATATGCCATTAATTTATCCGTACTGCTTTTATTTAGCTTGAAGCCAGTTTTCATTTTAAATGGCTGCGGAAGCTGAAGCGGTGGTGGTGGCTGAATGTTTAAAGCGAACGTTAGAACCAAATGCACAAATACGTCGGATTGCAGAAAATGACTTGAAACAAATGGAGCAATTACCTGGTATGTTTTTCATAAGCTTATTGACTAATATTAGTCTAGAATGATTGCAACTACCCGCAATGTTATTCGATTCTCGAAGTTTTTCAGTTACCTTTTTTTCAAAATAAACCTTTCGATAGTAATTTGCTTCCACTATTATTTCCTTCTGTGGATGGAATTTTTCTGAACTTCCTTTTTGATACCAGGATTTGGAATGGTTTGTTTTGATCTTATATTCGGTCACCAAACAATTCCGACAGTTGCATTGGCGGCGGCAGTGTCACTCAAAAATTTTATCCGTGAAAACTGGGTATGCGTATTAAATTCTTTTTTTTCGAATGGTGAATATCCTAACTTGTCTCACACTTAATTGTTCATATTTTGCGTTTGTTTTGTGCATTTTTGCGATCGATTTTTGATAGAGCTTCAAATTTTGTAAATGAAGATAGCACTGTTTTTCTTCTTCGTTCAGGTATCGAAAACCTGTATTGATAAATTTGTGAAAGTAAGGGAACGATGAGGCATAGAGGAAAGAGTGGATTTTATTTTATACACGGGTACTTCTTTCATGCTGCAGCACTATATTTATTATTTCTTCTCGCATAGTGTTACAGCTCGAGTTATCTTACTGATTCTTTCAGAATAATGAAAGGTGTTCGGTTGAAATAAGCGATGTAGAACGTGCACAGTTACGATCCAGAGCACTGGCGAGTATGTTTGGCACTTCAGGTAGGTATTTTCTTTAAACAGTCTTCATTTTTCGCAGTTTATGAATATTTATGATTATTTTGTAGCACAGTATTTTATTGGGATATTTTTAGGGAATATTCAGAAGCAATTATCGCAGGTGGTGTGTGTTATGGGAAAACAAGATTTTCCTGAAGAATGGCCTGATCTAATCGCAATTTTGGCCCAAAATTTAAGAGGAATTGATCTTGATAAACTTACATCGACATTATATACGCTTGATGAGCTTTGCAAGAAGTACAGATATGAAGTAAAATCTAACAGGTTATGGCAGGAACTGGTCATTGTTTTGCAAGAGGTAAGTATATATATATATATATATATATTAATTTGTATTACGAAACGAATTTTTTTATTTCGTGTTCTATTTTATATTCAGGTAGCAACACCATTAACCGACTTGTTTGCAAAAATGGTAGAATGCATCCCAAACAAGGAACTGATGTCGGAAGCGGAATGTCAGTCATGGATTGAAGTTACGACTCTGATTGTGAAATGCTTTCATTCTCTTTGCTCCCAAGATTTGCCGGAATATTTTGAGGTATGCGTTTTTAATGATCTATAATGTTTTCCTGATCAGATTTGTTATACTATTGAAAACTTTGGGTAAGATAAGAAAATAATTCCTTCAAAGGAAGTTATTTATAAAACATTTTTTATAATGTTTCATCTTGTAAGGATCACTTAAGTACGTGGGTAAATGGTTTTATGGAATTATTACGATTACAAATTCCTCAAATGGATGCAAGAAGCATTGATTCAGAGGCCAGTATTTTGGATAAGCTAAAGTGTTGTATATGTGACATTATCACACTCTTCTCTCAGGTATGCTTTCCTTCTTTTTTTATTTATCCCTCAAATTTTTGACAATTAACTTTCAAACTGTTTGAGTAATGAAACTTTAATACAGCGATATGAAGAAGAAGTAATGCCTTTCATGATGCCTAGCAATGAGAGTTCGGCTGCACAAGAAAAGGCAGAGCAAAAGTGCTGGCTAATAGAATGCGTATGGCAGCTGCTTGTTGCAGTCGATGAAAAAGCAAGGTTAATTTAATTTTTTATTTTTTTTAAGCACAAAATGTTTGTGCTATTTAAAGAGAGCAAGAGAGGAATCTGAGATCACGTCACCAATCCTTGTAATTTCTTAGGTATGACACCCTAGTAAACGCATCGCTTGGCTTTCTATCATCGGTTTGTCAGCGATCTCAGTATTCAGCAATTTTCGATCACGAGGAGATGCTAAAGACACTGTTTGAAGATGTAATAATTAAGAATGTGATGCTGAGAAAATGTGATTTCGAGCTTTTTGAGGATGATCCTTTTGAGTATATGAGGAAAGATATTGAAGGTAACTTCATCAAAGCTTTTTCTCTGATTTTATGCACTTTCTTCTGTAATTCTTTTGCTTACATAGCATTCGGCAGTGGTCGCTTATTCGATCCGTTTCGTATACATCATTCCAAACGAAGATGAACAATTTTGTAATCTTTATTGCAATTTTACTGGTATCTTAAAGTCTGAGTTGCAATCAGCATTGCTCAAAAATTTATTTTATCGCCACCAAGATATTATGAGACATGACTGGTGTAGGCGACATTAAAATTTCGAATTTTATCAGCTGTAAAACTCGAAGGCGGAATCATCGATGAGAATTTCTTCGTGATGCTGTGAGACGTTAATTCTGTTGAGTGCCTATTTTTATTTAACACTCTTATTTCAGGCTCTGATATTGGTACCCGACGTCGTGGTGCAAGTGATTTCTTGAGGGCTCTTTGCCGTCGACCTGACGAGTCTCGGATTTTGGGTATATTATCAAGGGTATTACAGTCATTTTTGCAAGAAAGTGCAACAGATCTTCCGAACAATTGGCTAAAGAAGGATGTTGTTTATTGTTTGATAACAGCGGTTGCAGTGAAAGCAGAGACTGTAAAGCATGGAGCAACACTTACCAGCGATCTTGTTAGTTTTGTTATGAAAGCAAAATCGGAAGGGCAGAGGCTTAAACAGTAATGTTTTTTCTACACCGCTGCAGAAGTCTCCTGCTTTTGATTAGTAACTTTTTCAGATTGATGTAATTGATTTTTATCAGACGCACGTACATTGTGACATATTTATGGATGATGTCAATGCATTACCAATATTAAGAACTGACGCACTGAAGTACATTGTTGTCTTCCGGAATCACTTGCGGCCAGGTCTCTTGATCGAAGCCATCAGTGCATTTTTGAAATTGCTGTCTTCGCGGCATACAATCTTGCACCAATATACTGCCTATGCTCTGGAAAGACTTATGCTTGTGAAGTGCAAAGAAACCGGAAAGGTGCATTTCTGTACTTCTGGTTCTCTATTCACTTTAACATTATTCTCAGTGCAGTCTTTCAAGTCTGTTTTATTCGAACATTTCATATTGTTTATCAGAGTTCTACGTTGATATTTAGATTCTATTAACGCATGAGA
The DNA here is from genome assembly GCA_013365335.1 of Madathamugadia hiepei. Taxonomy (NCBI): domain Eukaryota; kingdom Metazoa; phylum Nematoda; class Chromadorea; order Rhabditida; family Onchocercidae; genus Madathamugadia; species Madathamugadia hiepei. The sequence continues at coordinate 28,122 of JABVXS010000272.1, forward strand.
ATGTACCATTGGGTCAGATGATCGTTGCATTATTTTCTTGTTTTGAAGCAGATCCGAAGGCGCAGAACTCACATTATCTTATGAAGGCTTTGATGCGTTGCTTCAACATTATTGACGTAAGGAGTGTTATTTCTAGTCTTTCATTTTTTTTCAATTTAGAGTGGTTTGTAATGCTCAAATTTATAAGAAGAAAAATTTTGATGTTTTACATATTTTAATGAATTTATGCACGGAATAACTTTAATTTAAAAATATGTGAGGTCATCTTTGCTGCGAGTCATCTTCCATCTGTTATGACGATTTTTATTCAATTATTCTTGATTTATAGACGGAAACAGCGAAAAGTTCCGCTCATATTGTTGACAAACTGGCCACAATGATTGCAGTTGCTGTGAAAAATCCAGTCAATCCGTTACATCTTCATTTCATTTTCGAGTCACTTTGTGTATTGATCAGGCAGGTTAGAAATATGTGTGTTATTCATTTTCACTCATGATTTCAGAAAAATGGTGTTTTCTTGAAAAAAATATCTTGCGAATGACTCGCTCAAAATTATGTTGTTCCGCATCGATATAACTGACCTTTTCCATAAAATTTTTCCACGGTTCGTTTTTTATTGTTTGCAGGTTTACTTGGTAGTGGATGGTGGCATCGATAAGTTTGTTGTGCCTCTTATAGAAAACATTTTTTCTTCAGATGCTGTCGATTTTGTACCATATGCACTACAAATTACATGTGAGTAATTTTGAATAGATCCTGCCAGTATTGTTTTCGTTACTAGAAAAAAAACTTGCTACAAATTTGTTACAGCCCTTCTGTTGGATCAGGCTGAAGCTCAGAAACAGAAGACAGGTGTTTCTTGTGTGGATAGCTATTTACCCTTCTTTGGTAATCTCATGAAAGGCGAGTTGTGGCTTCAAACATCGAATATTCCTGCCGCATTACTAGTAAGTTGGATTTTTTACTGCTTTCTAGGTTCATTCGCTTTGTAATCATTATTTTGAACCGTTTTTTTTTCAGGTTGTTGAATCATTTATGCACTGTCATGGCAAGTATATTTTGGGTAATTACGCAAGCAGTCTTTTGGCAGTCTTTCAGAAGTTAATTTCTGCGAAAGCTTTAGATCAGCATGGTTTTCAGCTAGCCAGAATATTTCTGCCGTATGTAAATGTATGTTTACCTCACATGAATTTAACGTGAATAAATTTGTTAGTGAAGAAAATGGTGAATGTTGGATATCTTCTGTACAATTTTCAGCAGGCTGATGTGTTAACAGAATCTGCGCTTTTAATTCCGATGTTAAGACGGATCCAATTCATGAAAACTACCAAATTCATGAAGTTTTTTGTTTTCTTTTTGGCTCGTTTCGCAATTGTACGAGGAAGTGTAGTTCTACATCAGGTATCTTTCCCGTTATTTTTTATTATTTATTTAGTTTTTGTCTATAAATATGTCAATATCTTGTACAGGTTTTGGAATCAATACAAGCGGGTATGTTTATGATGGTTGTCGAAAAGATCCTCATTCCTGAACTGGGGAAGATGTGCAATACTACTACCTATGATGAAAAACGACTGTGTTGCATTGGTCTCGCCAATTTAGCAGCCGAAACAGTGGACAAGTTAGGGTAAGCTGGTCGCTGCCATTTACGCATTACTTTAATTTCCTTCGTAATTGCTGTAGCTCTGTTGCAGTTCTACTACAATAATTTCTATTGAATGTTCCTTGTTCTGTCGATATCTCAACGAGTTTTTTCGTTTCGACCCTTTTTCACAACTAATCTCCACTTTGCTCGGTTTCGAGCTATTTGTTTCCACGTTCTGCCCCATTTTTTTTTTTAATTCTGTGGTCTTTTTTGGAGGTTTCTCGTGAGGTCTTTTAACCCCTCTCGGATACCAATTGAGGACTTTGGTGGTCCACCGACAATCCTGCATGCGGCATACGTGTCCAGCTCATTTCAATCTGCTCGTTCTGATTTCCTGCGCCATGTTGGATACTCCGCTTTGACGTCTTATTTTTTCGTTTGAGACGTGATCTCGTAACGAAATTCCGATCATCCTTCATTCCATGGCTCGTACGGTCACCTCCGATTTTTGTGTTTCAGCTTTTGCGGGTGCCCATGTTTCACATCCATACAGCATCGCAGGAAAGACCGTGGAGTTGAAGATCTCCGCTTTCATCTTCGGTGTTAGAGAGGGGTGCAGAAGGATGTCTTTCATTTTGTTAAATGCGTTCCATTCTGCCCTTCTCGGACCTCTCCCATGAGATCGTTTCGTGCATTGACTTCTTGTCTTGAATAGACGTATTTTTCGACTTCTTTTATGACTTTACCACTTAGCTTCATTTGTGCTCTCGGCAAACCTTGCGATCATAAACTTGGTCTCTTACCGGTTGATATAGAGTCCGATTTCGTTTCCGGTTTTCTCAAGTTCGTGCAGCATCTGCTGACTTTCGGGTATGCTTTTCCCGATGAGTACGATATCTTCAGCGAAGCGTAGGTGTGAAATACTCGCTCTACATTGTCACACCTCCTTTCCAGTTCGTTTTTCGCTACACCATTTCTAAGCAAGCCGAAAACAGCAGTGGAGAAGGGGTGTTACCTTGTTTTACTCCTTAATTAACTGGAATCTTAATGGGGTTGCAGAAGAGGATGATTTCCTTTCAACAATCCTTATTAATGTTCCTCAGAAATTCAGTGTATTGATTTTCGACGCCTTATTTTATTGAAGACTGCAGTATTCCGTTAAATTCGATATTTTCGAAAGCTTTTTCGAAATCGAGGAATACAAAGCCTGTATTCCCTGAAGCGCTCGAGCAATTGTGTTAAGCAGAAGAGATGATCTCTAGTGCTGAATCCACTTCTGAGTCCTGCTTGCCCCATCTGTTGTTTTTCATCCGAAGTTTTCACTATTCAGTTTGTCATGATTTTGGTGAAAACTCTGTATATTTGTGAGAGGAGACAAATCGGGCGATAGTTCTTGATGTCTTCGCGGTCGCCCTGTTGAATGAATGTTATTTTAAAAAAAATTGAAACGATTTATTGATTTGCATTTGTCCACTTTCATAGACCAGAGTACGGAGTACTGGTGGAGTCGTTAGTTCGGTTGGTGGAGGCTTCTGGTTGTGGACCGACGCCTTTGAATCTAAACGAAATCGAGGAGCAAGGAGTTGGACTTTCTACACTGGAATTGGAACAGAATGATCCCTACTGTAAGCTTAGTTATGCACAGCATCCAGACATAGTAGCAGCTGAAATTATCAACTTTAAAGGTTTGCTTCCTGGTTGAAAAGCTAACATGCATCCTGGCGTTCATTGTATGTGTTATTTTTTGTTCGCCATTTTCTGGGGTTGAGTGTGACAGCTTGAGAACTCCTCTTTGTTTGAATTCCAAATAATTTAATCAGCATATTTGGAAGGCGAGGATGCAAATTTTCACTTTGTGTGTTCGTGATTCTGGGTTGATTGCTCAACCGGTCTTCATCTTATATCATTTCTGCTTAAATTTAATGCATCAACACTTAATGTGGATTTTGTAAATTACATTTCTTTGCAGCTTATCTGGCGGAAGCTGTAATGGTACGAGCGGTGATTCTCAAAGCAGACTCAGTGAGTTGTATTAGTGAAGAGATACGTGGTTTTTTGGTCGGGTATGCGCGACAAGTTTGATGTTTTGGAAATCTCGAGCATTGTTATTGTTCACTTCTCATTGCCAAGTTATTGTACTTTCGTGCTTTTTATGCTATGGTATTTTTCTCCCTTACGAACCGTTTTCCTTGCTCCTTTTTTCAACACCACATGCAGTGTATAATTGGACGTAATACAACTATAGTTTATGTTGCAAGAAATAAGAAACAAGTCATAATATTTGTATTTTCTCCTTCTAAAATCCTTACATTTTGATGTTACATTGTGTGCAGTTTAGCGGTGAGAGTGAAATAAAATTGGCATATTGATGAAAAGTAAAGCTGTTCTCACATTTTCACAAGTTTTTTAATGAAGCTATTTTTCAGCTAATGCTTTGGACATAGGAAAATATGCCATGAAGGAAAAGTCATTTTTTGCGGAACTTGATCCCTCACTTCAATTAAATTTTGTTTATTTTCCCCATAGATTTCGGTCAGGTTCACATTCTGTAAGATGAGAACTTTAACTGCTGAGGCTTCAGTTAATGGCGTTTCAGTTATTGGAAGTATTCCTTGAAACCAACGAGTCACATTTTTCCATTCTCTGTTGACAATTTATTATCCATTAATTATCTTTATGGACTATTTTAGCTTATTTTTCCCCTGATTTGCTGTCTTTAAATTATGCCGTTAAGTTATAATACATCCGCCGAGGTCATAAGTCGAAATAGTACCATCCGTGGTTCAAATGCTTCCAACTAGCTCGTTGTTACTGATCCGCTATATGTAGTTAAAAAAAAATCAGTGTTTTCATTTCACTGGGCCTATTCATACACTCACACTCCTACACTACGATTCTGTGCAGAATAATACATTCACAAGCAAAGTTTGACGATATATTTTACGCGAAGCATATCCAGCACAATAGTCTTAGCTGAATGAATTTGGTATGCCATTCTAAACTATGCTCATTAATTACATAGATGTAGACAGTAAATAAGCAAGAAAAAGCTCATGTCCTGTGATTTAGTTCGAACGGTGGTAAGTGAATTTCAGCTTTTCTGACGAAATACAGTTTGAGTTGCAAGTAATAAAGATTGAAAAAAGTGATATGCAAAAGTTGGGAACAATTAACTTATAAACAGGGATGCAAGTGAACAGGCAGAGAATCATTTGTAAAAAAGGAATTTCTTGTAGAACTTGTAGTAAATAAATGTAAGTTTTAAACTGATTTTCAGAACCCAATTTTGACTGCATCATTGGAAGCCTGTACTTTTTTTCCATTCCTTCCCAGAGAACACTATTCAGCACTTAATTTATCCACACCTTGTACTTGTCATTTCGCGGAACATTCTTTTGTCTACAGCAAATGTCGTACTACCTTTTAAATCTTAACTTTCTCTTCACCGAAATAATCTATATAATGCATATGATAGGATAGATATACTCGAGTAAGAAGATGGACGAAAGTTAAGTTTATGAACTCCATTAGTATGGAAGACATTGTACCACGCAAAACTGCTTATATTGAAAATATAAAAATTGAAATGAAATCTAACTTTCAGAGCAGACAAGAAATGAATGTCAGACAATCGAGTTCGGCTTGTTATTGAACCAATACTTTGGTCAACAACTGAATTCAAAGCAAATCCCTAATACGCCTTCCGATGCTTTTTCACCGTCCGCTTATCCTATTCATGTTTTGTACATTTTGTTCGGTTACCGTCATCTCTGTCAACTGCTGGTACTGTAACGGCAAGATGGTGGCAGAGGAAAGTTGGATTACACCGAAAGGTGGTTGCTGCGAGCCAGATGTTACCCAGTGCAACCGTAGCTACTGCTTTTTTGCGGAAGTGCAAGGTCCATCTTCCTTCTGGATCTCTGGATGTACTGACGATGAATTTAACGGTGATTGAACCTTATGTAGTGGTGATCTGCGAAAACTAAAAAAGAGCTTGTGATTCCCTTTTCTTTGCGAGAGATCCAACCTCAAACATTACACTGATGAGAACCTGAATTTTTTGATTTTTTTAATGAAAATGTTTCTTCTCCAAATGTGGGTCCAATTGACCAATGTGTTTAAAGTTTTTCCGTTATTGGAATTTCAAATTCTTGAGCACTATGGTCCTGACCACAAACAAAAAGGTAAGTGAATTACCTAATGGTTTCAACAAATGCCCTCTCACGGATCAGGAAGACATTCATTGTAGGTTGTGATCAACATGATATACCGTACAGCTCGATTCTCTTGCGATGTCAATGTCAAACTGATTTTTGTAATCCAATAAACAGGATACCACAGTGTTCCAGAAAACTATTCAATAATACCGTCACAAAGTCTGGAAGAATACGTGACGTAAAGGGTGCTGCGTGGACTAACCAAATCAATTCACTCACTCCAACAGTGCTTATATTATTAGCAGGTTGGCGTGACTCGGCTGGAGTAGTAACTCGATTATTTCTGAAATGATGAATTAAATATTGAAAACCTCGTAGTGTATTGCATAATACAATCTTGGATTTCACGTACATATTAATCATCTTCAGATTTTAGACACGAACTTAAGGCATAAAATAATTTACCAAACTAGACAAATTTCATATGCCAAACAATTTTTTTTTTGTAGCAGTAATTCCAACTGGAAATCCTGAGAACCTATAGGTGGTAAGCCATTAATTTCTAGGCATGTCAGCCTGCTAATGGAAAGAAAATCGACAGCATTGATTCTTCCCTCTGCAGCACGTTCGCATGTCTAAACGAACATCCTTCAAGCATCATAAGAGTGAATCAAATCGATATGTTACATATTTCAGTAACAGCAAAGCACGTATTGTCTCCAAATTTAGTATTGAATTAAATTCAAAGTACTAAATTTAAAACTGAATGAAATTCAAATTACTGAATTTAATACTGAATTAGTCTGAACCTTCCTCCCCAATCTGATTCCCCGTACCATCTTGTTTATATGCACTGCCATGGCCGATTGGTACTTTATGGTCTGCTGGACAGACTGACCTAGGCATGATCGTCAGGTGAACGAGGCTTAGAGTATTCTTTCCATAAGCGAGTAAAGGTCAGTGTCAAGTAAGAGACTCGGAAATACGTCCTTGCATACTATTAGTCTAAGATAAATTAGGCTTTTAATCTACCTTGTTGCAGTTTAACGTATTGTTTGCACACTTTATTCCTGAATTTCTTTTGTTGTAAGATGTCTGCTTGTTTTTTTGTTTCCGTTTTTATTGTATCGAATAAATTTCATCGGATTTCTGGCTATACAAGCTCCTTGTTGACATAGAGAAATAGCAGTAAATTGGAAAAATCAAATGGGAAAACCACGGTATATATTTTGAAGAGTGTTAAGGCATCCAGTGTGAACCAGTTCATGCCTAATCAATGACCACTTCAGTCCTACCTTAGAAACAAAACCTTCTTACTCACTCTTCGGGTTCTAAATGCTTCCTTTTTTAGCAGTCTTTTTTTCGTCGCTATTCCACTCCGCTTAGTGACCAACTCTTACATTACCCATTGCTATTATAAAGTTGGCATAAAAAATGTTTCACTGATGACGGTTAGTGAGAGTCTGACATCTTTAGATTCTGTTCACCACAATAATGCTATTAAATTAAGGTGTTAGATTTGGTGTGACATGATGCTCTCAGAAGGCCATCTGTATCTGAAGCAACGCGAAGGAATATTGGAGTGAGGATCAGATTCTCTACATGATTGTCTTCATTTCATTACATATGTTGTTACAACCTATGTCTTCCTTACAGGAAACAATGGAAAGAACGAAGTCAGTACTTATGGACGTGGACCAAAATTACTATGACATGAAAGATATATTAGCATGCAAGCAAAGTCTTAGGTGCTTGTTCTATGGCCCTCTTCCGCAAGGTGATTTGTTTTTGAAGTTCTTGGCACAAATGTTACAATCATGTTAGACTTCTTGTCATACAATGAGGTTTACACTTTTAGAGATCTTTCACTTGATTGGACAAAAAGTGCCTGATATGGAAGGAGAGTTCTGTCGAGTAGTTTTGCCACTTTTCATGATCAAAACTCTGCCGAGCTGTAAGGTACGTTTGGTGTTTGGTGGTTTTTGGTGTTATATATAAGAAAGATGTGTCATAGTATATATGAATTTGCACAGGTTCTTCCTCCGGCCGAATTCAGTCCCATGCAAATGCAAGTTTTGCGTGCTGCTCCAGAACATGTTAATTTAATGCATTTGAATCAGTTCTTCTTTATCCTCTCGAAACATATCATTAAGCTACTTCCAGGTTGCTTTGTATTCTTTTTTGTTGACTTCCTTGCCTGCGATTTTTTCAGAATTGTGAACATTCTACGGAAGTAGTAGGGAATGCAGAACGCTTTGCTTAATTAGGCCAATATTAGGTCAACTTAGGTCAAAAAATCGGCTACGCATGTATTTTGTTGTAGTGTTTTGCAGATGAGGATGGGCGCTCACTGGCCGAAACAGCACTGTTTTCATTTCTTCAACGTAGTGGTTGGATTTTAAACTGTGCGTTGCATCAAGGTGCAAAGCCAAAGAAAATAGATTCGACCGAGATCAAACTTTATCTCGAAACATTCAGGTGTGCGTTGCAATTCAGCCGTTGGTTCAATTCGAGGCAAGCCATTTGTCGTAAAAGAGACGGTAGTCATTTGGAGTGAATGTAAGATATTCTTACTTCTGGTTGCTCATCTTTACTTTAACCAGTTAGTGGTTTGGAGAGTGCCTTGCAGTTTGGCTAACTTTGGTCATATGTTTAAAATCGTTTTTTCTAATATTTTTTTACCTTAAGTGAAGCAGTCTATGCAGAGTATGCTATATTCTGTTGACTTTCATATCTTACCGCAGATGTTAACCTCTTCAACTTCATTTTTTTTTTGCTCCCAAATATAATTTATATCCTGTATGCTGTCTACCAACTGCTCACTAATTTGCTCTGTTTGTTGTGTGAAGCAAGCAACATCTCTTCGCTGACTTTTTCAGTTAATGCTGAATATTCCTCTGCATTTTGTTTGAATTTCTATCCAATTTTGGATTTTATGTTTTTCAATTCTACTGTTTTTTACCATGAAATTTATTGCCTTTTCTGGGTCGGTTCATATGTATCTTATTGTTTTCACATTCTCTGCAGTTCTGCATGTAATTCGTTTTGTTTCCTGACTGTATAGTATGTGTGTGTTTCCGTGTTTATGTGTTTGCCTGTAATTATAAGCGTTTATGTTGCGATTCAGTCAAGTTTCTTCAAATTTTGCATTCCGCTGGTTCAGCTCATGTTATCTTGTTGTTGCATAGTTTGTTATACCTGGATCTCTCACTCTTCATATTTTGATGTCAATGTTGTTTTCGTATAAATGGAGTGGAGAAATAAAAGTTCGTTTGATTATCTCTCAAAGTATTTATGTTTATTGGTTATTACCATTATTTTTGTTGAAGAAGCGGAAACTAAGTTTAGATTGCGTGGAATGCCAGTATGTACCATTAGATCTCTTAAACTCCAATAAGAGTAATGAGTTATGCCTTCGAATATTACATACGTAAAACATTTGAAGTGTGAAACTAGTGGTCCCACGCTTTTGTTTCTTCATGTTGAGAACTCCGAAAAAGCTGTTAATATATGTAAAGGATCACTTGGTTGTTTGTTTTAGAACGGCTTTGCTTCCCAACTGTGCAATATTTCGTTCTGATCAGGTACTTTTTGTGAAAATTTCGGATAATTTAAAAGATCCTTCTGTATTTGGTGATTGGAAACTGTACGAGTATTGGCTGTTTTAGTTGAATCAGAAAGACAGTGGAAATGCATAATTTCTTCGAGGATATCTGTAAGTTATTTGATTTCGAGCTTTATGATGATGTCATAACGCTTTATGAGCTGTCATATGCTGAGAAAGTGCTAAGCAATGTCCAAGCTGCAGCTATAGTCGCAATGGTAGCCGAATCCTACTTTCAACGGGATAGTTTCATCAAGAGCCAGGAGGTGTGATTGCCTTATTCCTCTCTGTTGTTTTTTGAAATGAAAAATGCTGCAAAGTTCTTATTTCAGACTTTTTATCGTGCTATTACGTTGACGAAGGCGCTGTCAAAACCACTTAGCAAAGATTTGGTATGTATAATAAATTATTTATAAAGATTTGATATCCATCGTTTTGAAGGGGATAAGCAACTGTTTGAAATGTGGAATAAATCGTTGGATTCAATTGTAGCATTTACTTGCCCGAATTGAAATACTTTCCAGAAATTTTCTGAAGCTGAATTAAAATATCGACTTCATCGCTGCTTGCTGAAACAGCGTAAACGAGAAGAAGCATTGGGTGTCTTAGGTAGCATTGCCGAAGAGGAAATGACTCCCAAAGTTTGTCTTTTTTATTTCGTCCCATGAAAATTTTTCAGGACAGACTGTTTGACCTTATTAGTTTTCACTTGTCGTAAAATGAAAAGGGAGTTCTTAAAACAGCAAAGAGATCATTAAGAATATGGATTCTCTGTAAATGTGAAGGACTACTTGCTCCTGTTTGGGTATTCAAAATGTTCGTAAGACAATTGCGTAATAGTTGTGGGGAATTGGGATCAATTATTACAAAGTTATTTAATTTACATAAAAGCAAAATTAAATTTTTAGAGCGTTGTGATATAACTTGTTGCAAGCTATTCCCGTCCTTTTAAATTCTTATTCACTTTCATTAATTTGTAAGTCGGTTTAATGAACAGCATGAAATCCCGAAGATATAAAAAGTTGTTTTAATGTTTGACTTCTCCATAATAACTCGGGCATAACTTGACACTGGATTGGGTAGTAATCGTGTAAATCGAGAATATCAAATTTTGCTTGTAAAAGTTAAATTCTTTGCTCTAAGTGATCAATCAAAGTAGCATTTTTTTATTGTAGAAAATTTGGAATGTGATTATATCAGCTTTTCAGGTCATATCAGCACTGGCTCGCTTGCATCACGTACCTTCGAATGATTATACTAGTCGCGATAAGGTCAAATCGGTGGGAAATGCTATGCTGTATCATAAGTAAGCATGTCTTTTTTTGCTTTTACGGTAAATGGTAAGAATGAAACACATTGCTACGAATTTCTAACTGCTCAACAGTTTAAAGAAGTGATCCATATTGAAGTAGAATTTCAGAAAAGTTGTTGAATTATGTCCAGAAGCTATCGATTCCTTGTCATGTATTGTACGATATGGATTTAGAGAAGGACTATGCACATCTCACCATAACAGTATCGTTCAGGCTTGGCTCAAGGCACAAGAAGCTATTGCGGAACAAAAGCATTATGATGCGATCTCTCTTTTGTCTGCTGTACCTCCGGGAAATTTAAAGTAATTACTTTTTTCTTGTCCTTACAACTCTAAATCCTTATGTAATCCATTGTAACTTACTCTTTGAGTTTCGCAATTGTTTTGTGAAAGATGGCGTAGTAGTTATTGGTCCTTCAAGATATGAAGATCTTGAGTTAAGAAAGAAGGATTTATAATCAGATTTAACTGCCTTTTTTCTTGAAATAACAGTTATATCATACTTTTTGTTTTTTGATTTTTAAAGAAGATTGCCTACAGTACGTTATTCACTTTCAGGATACTTATTGAATTAGGGCGGTTGCACTATACTGCGGGAGAAAATCAGAAGGCATCTATGTATTTGCGGCGAGCACATCATCTAGATCCTAGTACATCATACTCAATGGATATTTTGGCATTTATCTTGGCACAGGTTGGGTAAACTAGGTGTTATAAAATTCAGTCATGATTCCTTTCCCTGAAGACATTTATCGAATTTGAAATTCTAATGAACAGAAAAGTTCCAGGAACAAAACTATAAAGATTTGGAAAATCTAGCGGCTACATTGATGGACGCACAGGAAACTCCGGAAGCTTGGGTGGCATATGCTTTTCTTGCCAAGTGCCAGAAACGACTCGACAAAGCATTATATTTCACAGAGAAGGTATTCTTTCATTTTCGAAGAGAAATGTAAAATGTTGTTACCGCTCTTCGATGAACATAGCAATATAGATCAAACACTTTAGGCTTGTAAGTTGGCTGATTGGCATGTGCATCCCATGGCAATTTTACTGAGAGCTCATATTCTAATGGATAAAAAGAAATTCGATGAGGCCATAGCGGAATTGCGTGATGCCCTTGTCGTCCATCCAGCAAACTATGCTCTCTATGAAGCTCTCGTACATGCATTTCTTCTTCAGGAAAAAAATCAGGAGGTTCTTATTTTGATGAATTATTTATCAAGTTCAAAGTCGGCATTATCTCTGGTCTTGGCTGCGCAATTTTTTCAATGTTTTCGGTTTCTAACCAAAAAATAACTGCAGCACTTACCTCTCCCTAAACTCACATATAAGCTTTTCTGACTGTTAGTTACTTCGTCATTCTTACTAGAAGTTGTACGATTCAGGCTCGAATTGTTGCTTGTACATGTCGACATATCCTTGGTCAGAGTAATGCTCGAGCACTGTACTTGTGTGCTACGTTAGCTGCTAAGGACGAATCGACGGTGAAAGATGCTCAGAAACTTTTGGAAAAAGTTGGAATTAACGGGCTCAAATATGTACCGTATAATGGGTTGGAATACCTGTGACAAATCTAATTTTCAGGCAATACGTGAACAATCTAATTTTCAGGCAATATCGATATCCCCCCACTTATTAGATGCTGTATTTCTTCTTGTGGCTCTTTACGACAAAACACAGAGTTATGAGAAAGCGATTACATTATTGAAGAAGCAGACTGAGGTGAAATATCACTGTTTTTTGGATGACATAATTACCAAGATTAACATGTGCATCCAGTTGCTTTTTCTATGATGCATTTTACAATTGCATGAGTCTAGTGATATTTTATTTTATCATTGGCCATCAGTTCTATTTTGAACTTTAGCGATTTGATGAATGAAGGATGTGTATGAAGCGCGCTCCTGAGCGATTCGTTTTATTTCAGCCAAGTTCATTGCAGTCGCTGTAGTGATTGTGTCCATCCATCTCATTGCTGGTCTTCCTC
>JABVXS010000273.1:0-22250 GCA_013365335.1 Madathamugadia hiepei
GGACGATTTTCTTTACGCAATTCTAATTTCTCATAGAAGACTTCTTCCATACGAATAGCTTAAACAGTGATTAAGAAAATGTGTCCATGCACGGGTACACATTTTCAGTGAGAAAAAAAAATCAAAAACTGCTAAGTCATGACTGATGGTAGGTCAGCTAATTGATAAATAAATCAAGGTTTCTGCTAAGAAATTTTCAAAAAATTACTAGGATCTGGCTGAAGGTAACCTTCCATGGCGGAAAGTAATCGCTTGGTGTGCTCCTCTGTTTTATCTGCTCTTTGTAGCAGATTCTCGAAGTGTGCATCGAGCTCTGTCTTTTCAGCATTCAGAAAAGTTTCCTCCGTCAGCTGCAATCATAAAATTTCATTGTCAACAACCCACAATGAAGCAAAAACGTTGCACTCCATTACGAAAAGAAAAATACTCCACAAAGAAAAGCACTGTCATGCTTATACTAGCTTAGCCCTCATCTTGAAAATATTCTTAAAGAATAGATAGGATGAGTATAATACAACAAGAAGCTACGGATAGATCAGGTTTATGAAGTTTTCTTATAATGCTAAATTTTATGATGCAAGCACCTATTCGAAGAAAAATATATTCCCCATGCAATAAAAAACTGATCACCTGTTTGGCACGACTGAAAAAACCGCTGGCATCACTTGCAATTTTCTTAAAGTTGAAATCCATCGAGTATGAGGTAAGAGGAACCTTGAAAAAAAGTGGACCTATTAATTTATTCATTAATTCCATCTCTCTTGCAATGCCCGTCTTCAGTGAACAATTTAACAAGAACTCATCCCGGCTATACTTTCAATTTATCCATAAAATTCCTAAAATGGTACATCCTCATTTCCGTTCCCTTGCAAAACGGTACGTCTCCACTCCATCAATTCCATCAACGTTTCCCAAGCACTTTATTGTGCGATATTGTGCGACTTCTTCTCCCAGTAGAAATCGCCCGAAGTAACTGATCTGTGAATGCAATTTCGTCGCTATGAAATAATATGATTTCACGATGAAAATAAATATGAACCATTCATGGAAAGAACCATAACTTCCCAAAATTGGGAACGATGAAGACATTTAGTGTTTCTGGCTGAAATTATTGAATTGAGACTTGCAAAAATATATGAGAGTATATGAAGACCTTGCTAAACCGTGTACGCTAGCAAGGGAACACGAATTAAGTAAGGCAACTAAAATAATCCTTCCATGAAGAGAGGTAACTTCTACTGATACAGTGATCAATTGTCTTTGGTCGAGAAATAGGAGTTTCCATATGTGCTTCTCATACCACCACAAGAATTGCCATCGATTTGAACAAACCAGTCTACAAATCAAACCCCTCCAACATCGCGTATTCATCATTTGCTATGATTTCTGTCTTACAAATGAGTGAAAATCCGGAAATTTGAAATTGACACTTTTGATCCAACTGAAAACAGTTAAATGTTCGAATGAACTAGTGCTTGTAATCTACTAGAAGATTATCAGTCAGCCTTTGCTATGTTTAACAAGGAACTGCAACTATTTCCAGGCGTCACAGATTCGGTTGCGAACGATAATTTGAGCAACGAAAGGACAGCAAAGTTGATCTTTGCTTGTAATTTTTATAATTTTTTTTTTGGTTTGTCTTTATCATTAATTTGAATATTTTTGTGAAATGAGTTTTGGCAATACTTTAAAGCAGAGTATGTATAGTACTGATAATACTATTGGTACTTATATTGAAGGAAGTGGACGATCGAGGATAAATAACCGTTTTTCAACACTGCTGATAACTTAAATGCTGAAGTAAAGACTTGATAGCAAGCCGTGTTGTAAGACCTAAAATAGACAAGCAATCAATAAAATGGGAAGAGCATTAGAGACAAATAAAAAAGACAGATCAGACTGCTACAAAATTAATTGAAAAAGATCCATCCGAGAACAATTGCCATTAAGGGAGAAATGATTCTAGCTGTGCTGCATAACTAAGAATCACACATGTCAAACGGTTGACAAAATTCCTGAATTTGAATTTTAGGTACATGTAAAGATGAACACGAAATTAAAGTCCTTACAGTAAGTAATCAGAGACTTGAAGTGGATGCAGATGTGCGACATATGTGAAACACGACAGAGCAACTTTTCAGTTAGGTTTAGAAGTTTAAGAAGTGACTGGCGATGGTGTACAAATAATAGTAATGAAATAGTGAAGAACAAGCGGAACAATCTTTTCTAGGTCAATGCGCTTCAGGTCAGTTGCATCTTTCCTCTCATTCAAGCATTAAAACACTTATAATGTTTCACTCTACGATCGTTTCATGCTAAATAAAAATGAAAAGATGCAGAATTCTCATGGATAATTGATTGCAACTAACGGGCCAGAAGTTCGGAAGTTGCAGAAGCACCAACAATCCGGCTTGTTCAATGTCCCATCGGGAATAACTTTTTACAGATAGACAATAACCTGGAAACGTGCTTATTGACAAGTCTCACTCAAGAAATGATGCCAGAATTCCTTTCCTAATCAGGCAGAAAGTCTAAATTTCAAATTCCTCATCGGCCTCACTTTTTTATGTTTTTTGATGTTTATGATAGTTTGCCATCCCTAGCTAAGCAGTCGAATATTTGCTATTCTCCGAGGTCGCAAATGTGCTACGTTTTCAGTTGGATGGAATAATAGCCCTTGTACAGATAGATAGCCTTAGATGTGGTTACTATTGGCAACCTGCTTCGAACAAGTGTCTGATTCCAGTCTGCAGCAAATTAAGGGATTAACAGTGCAAATTTGTGAATTGGTCACTCAGTAAACTTTGATATCGCGATTTTTTAACTGCCTTGACTTTTTAACGCAGATAAACGTCAAAATGCGCTTGAAAGTGACAATGGCAGGAGAAGTGAAACACAAAGAGTTGGTGTTGGCGATTGCGTGGCTGAGAAGTGACGAAATGGTCAGTGTCGGAGACGATCAGCAAGTTTTACAATGGAACATGGTGAATAACGATGTCCACACCCTAATGCATTTACCCAGGTCTATAACAGAGATTCTTAAATGGAAGCTGTCATCCCATCATGGATTAATTTCCAAAACAAGAGACTTTGATATTAAATGGCAAAACTTTATGTTGAGTGGTGCTAAATGGTAATTTCAGCTCGCTTTCTCCGACAGGTATTCAATGGTTCCCGCACGATACCTCCAAGCAGCAGTTGAATGATATCTTTACTTTGACATCAGCAGAAGGTTCATATGCTTTTATTTTCACTCAAGAAGGTCACAACCACAGCTTTTCACGAAATGAGAAAGAAATGTTGCGAATTTGCCTAATTTGCCTCAGTACCTTTGCAAATTTCAGGGAAGTTTTATATATGTAATCGAAACGGGAGGATTGAGAAAGTGGTAGAAGCTCATCAGGGAGCAGTATTGTCCGGACGCTGGAGTTACGACGGTTCTACTTTCGCCACATGTTGGTTCTTTCCAGATAAATAGTTAACAGTTTGGTTGTACTAATTCATTCCTTTCCCTTTTTATTTTAAAAAAGGTCATTGAGATTAGAACTTGAATATTGTTTATGCAAGTTTCACTTAAAGTTGCGATGTTTATCGGAACTGTAAGGAATAATCATGATTCAGTAAAGAATACATGAAAAGAACTTGAATTTGATTTAGGTGGGGAGGACGGTGCGGTGAAGATCTGGTCTCGAAGTGGCATGCTTCGAAGTATCTTATTCGAAAACGGCTGTCCAGTGTATGCAATTTGTTGGAAAGGCGATGATACATCCATCGCTTTTTGTTGTGGTGAAAATTGTTTCACTAAAATTCTTAAATCACAGGTAATCAGAGAATTCCTAAATTTCTGCTTGGAAATCATCGCCTCTATAAGTTTGTTTTCAATAAGAGCATTCATTGGTTGGAAAATATTTCTCCCAATCATGTTTAGAATCAAGCAACAGACTAGCCATTGCCAACGCTTACGAGATCTACATTTCAAAACATGTCATTCCGAACTCTTCTCATTGCTTTTCAGTAATTCTAGACAAAGTCTGATGGACTATAAAATTCAATTAGTCTTGTTGAAAAGTTGTGCTGAAGCGAAAGCCTTTGAGTGCCTACAGAACAAATTTGTTCACTAACTACTGAAAGAATGAAGCTTCCTTGCTCGCTTCGAATAACTTGACTAATCTGAGTAAGTTCCAGATATCACTCATTAAGTGGAAGGCTCACAACGGTCTAGTGTTGTGTATTGACTGGAACCCCAACACAAATCTTCTGGTGAGCGGTGGTGAAGACTGCAAGTATAAGGTTATTCAGTTTTTCACTAAGTTTTAGTTACTCAGTTTTCGACTACACAGAAATTATCATTGAAATTTTAAAAAATCTTTGAATTTTTACAATTCTGCATCAATAAATCCTTGTAGGTATGGGACGAATATGGACGTGCATTACAAAGCAGTAGTCCTCAAGACCATCCAATCACATCAGTGGCATGGAATGTTGATGGTGATCTGTTTGCTGTTGGATCTTTTAACCTTCTTAGATTATGCGATAAAGCTGGAGTAAGTTCTTCTCACCTGCAACTTTTGGCTCCAAATCTATTATCTTCTGAGAAAATTTGTCTCATCCAATTTCACTCCATTTTTCCACTTTCTACGCTTTCAAATCATTTTTGATGTTCAAATTTTGTTTGAATATGTTTTAGTGGTCCCACTCATTAGAAAAATTAACCGTTGGAAGCATCTGCAATATCAGCTGGTCCCCGGACAGCACTCAACTAGCCGGTACATGCTCCAATAGAAGTGTCCCGCACGCTTATTTAGTTGATAAGTAATTACTTTTCCTGAAATTTGCTGTCAAAAAACTGGGAAGGGGTAGGCTCAAAATATTCCAGTATTCAATGAGCTTATGGATTTAAAGGAATGCAATATTTCGATGATTGTGCTTTGCAGAAATATGTACTTCGTCAATGATCGTGCTACAAGGCTTTTTTTGAAAGCGGCAAACATTTAATAATCTGTCATTGCCAATAATCTCGAAAATGAATTTTGGATTAAACTTTATAGTTTTAAGAAGAATTACATGGAGAAACATTGAAGCAGTGCAATCGAAACGTCAGCTGATCGACATTCGTGATGTACTCTCTGATGTGGCTTGTGAAAAGTTGGAATTACGAGATCGGATCACAAAACTGTCTCTCGGCTTCGAGCAACTTGTGGTGGCCACTACTAAACAGTGCTACATCTTCAAGTAGGTCCTACAATAACCATTGATGATCAAAGGTCGGGGAGAGTTGAATAATTGAATATAATTACTCAATACTCTCATTTGCCTGAAACTTCAGTGTAAAGAATTGGAATACACCGGTCATTATGGATCTAAAGGAATGCAATGTTTCTATGATTGTGCTTTGCGAAAAGTATGTACTTGTTTAATGTTCGTGCCGTAAGACTTTCATTTCCTACAGAAGCATAGAACAATGCAAACAATGCAAAAGGGAAAGGAGCAAATGCGAAAGAACTTTTGATCCAATCGTAAGCACTCATTTTCTCCTTTTCGAGGAATTTAGGTATTTCCTGTTGGTTGATGGTAGCCTAATGGAGATTTACAATTACGAAGGTCGTCTGCAATGCTTGCTGAAATTACCGAACACGAATATGTGTTGCGAAATAGCGAGGGGAAAGACGACGGCAATTTCAAATGATACCGTAGCTATTCGGGATCGGTTGGACCGGAAGACTGTTCATTTTTTTGAAACAGTCACAGGGAAAAGTGCTGGTCGTGGGAGGCTTACGCACACTGTAAGGATCTGATGAACTTTCCACCAATAGTTATAAATTTTGATTGCTGTATTTTTGATATCTACAACACACACAAAAAAAAACTTTATTTCTTTAAATATTTTGCAAAACTTTTTTTCCAAAAATCATCAATATATCCGCTCAGTTGAATTAACGAAGAATGATTCAAAAAATTTCCGAAAAGTTTTGCAGAATGATATAAGTGAAATAGCAATCGACCAATGTGGCTCAGTGAATGATCGAAAATTAGCATTTATAGATAGATGCTGGGACTGTTTTCTAGCAGTTGTAAAAACCTACGGTGTTTTTCAAAAAATTCAAAAAATTGGTGAGTTATTTAAGCAAAGAAATGGCTGAAATGGTAGGACAAGGTCGATCTGGCTGAGGCCTTAAAACAGTGATTAGGGTGAATATCCATAAACTGGGTCATTCTTTATTCAATCGGATTAATCGCAAAGACCTGCTGTTGCTATCTCCTTGTTGTTCGACCGTAAGATAACATTATATGCGCTGATTCTCCGGAAGGTTAGTTTGAGCATTTCCTTCTGTTCCAAACTTTCATTCATGTTTCAAATTTGAAATTGGTGTTGAAGGTACGGCAGTGACAAATATTCTTTTTAACGATCAAACAAATATGCTTGCTGGCTTGCAAGACAATCGTCTTGTGGTGTGGTTACATCCATCTGCTGTTTTCATCGATCATGATTTACTCCAGAAAACCATATTTGAGGTCGATTACCCCGATTTTGGGAAGTCCGCATATCTATACAAGTTCGTTTGTCTTCCCTTACGGAATATGAAGAAGTTTTAGTGCGAAATTTATCTTACTTGCACTTCTGATTGCTCAACGTAGAAATTGAATATTCTGTAACTCCAAAAATAAACTTCAAAATCATGATTTCTATAAGGAAATGGGGTTGTGTCTTCTTCCAGAACTTTTCATTTTCTGTTCATATAGCTTTGTTGGTGGTCAAATCTCAGTGAGGCATTCTGACGGAGCGCTGATCTCTTGTACTATAACACCATTTGCATTTGGCCTGAATTCGTGTGCAGTTGCCAACAAGTGGGACCAAGCGATCCGGCTGTGTCGACACATTCAAGTATGTTTTACAATCTTAGCAGAGATATTACAGGTGGGAATAAGAATGTTGGAGCCTCATTGCTCTGACCTAAACCTGATAAAGAATATCTGGTAAATTTCAGGAGAGCCATTTGTGGGGAATGCTTGCAGTGATGGCCACAAATGCAAAAAATTTCTACGCTGCGGAAATAGCGTATAACGCTCTTGATGAGGTGAAACTTTCGGCAGGAAATGAAATGAGCTACAAATTATCCTTTTCAAATTTTCTCTTTACTATGAGATTAATTCTAAATTTCTGGGTTGATTTTGATATAATTTTAGTTGCATTGGCAAATTTTGAAGCTCATTTCACCAGATACTCAATAATTGATAAAATAGCAAGCAATGTCAAGCAATCCTGAAAGCTCAGTTTAGCTCAACATTATTCACTTGAAATTCGATGGCACAAATCTTTGAATTGCTTTGAAAACTGCTTTATTCGTTTGGTGACGTGTGATGGTGAGCGGTAAGGCTTTAATTTCAGATCGAAAAAGTGAAATTTTTGTCACATTTACGAGCAAAGCAAAGTGAGGAAGTTAGATCGGCAATGGCAACCGCTTTTATGAGGAATTTCAAAGATGCTGACACTCTACTTGTACAGACTCGCCACATCTTCCGTGCCATCATCTTCAATATTTCATTATTTCGATGGCAACGGTAACAATTTCGAAATATGATTTGAACCATTCCAGCGATAGTACATTTCAGAAATTTCTCAGTCTTACTAATGCGAGCAATTAGTCCAACTCTGAAATCATAAATTCCACATTTTCAAGAGCACTTGAGTTGGCGGTGAAATATAAAATGCACTTGGAAACAGTAATTGGGTATCGGCAGAAATATTTGCAAGAGACAGAACGTAAAGAGATGGATCAGAATTTCTTGAGGTATCAATCCGAGGTAATTATTATGTATTTGAAATTATTTCTCAGAGTGGAAGATGTAGTTTCAATTAAGCTTCCAAAAATACTTCATGGCTTCCAGAAAATCTTGGATCAATTCCAAATAAACATTATGATCACTGGACCGTTATCCTAAAAATATATAGGTGTGCTATAGCACGATCTAATAAATGTATGTCGGGAAAATTTTCCACGCTTTCAGGTGGAAATCGATTGGTATCATATTCAGCAAATCATACGTGAGGATGAAGCTAAGGATCAATAAATTTTACGAAAAAATCTTGAAATTTTTGCGACGTCATGTTTGAACAAAACCAGTCGAACTAATTGACATGAATTTCCGATATTTAAGCAGCAATAATTTCCTTGTGAATGAATCCGACAAAATCTCTGATTCATTGGAATTGCTCAACAAATGTTCTTTCAGATGTCATTAGTAAGACTGATCGTTTGGTTCCGGTCATTATTCATGGATCATTTTCTTTCTTTCACCAGCATTTCACTGTACTCAACTTCTCCTTGTGTCCTATAAGCAATTAGAGTGAAGTTTTCATGATGTGCAGCGTATCCACTTCTGTCTGGATTGTTCGGAGATTAATCATCCTAATAGACATCAGAACATATTCCTGTGATGATCACGTCATTGTACTTGCCTGATTTGCCAGTTATCTTTTCCTCCTGTTAACCAGGTTTGCTATCTGTGAAGGAATCGAAAATCAGTTGGTCGAAATCTCAACGTTCGTATTTCAGTTGTACACAGATTTGACCCAGCTCAATATTTGTGTTTACTAGTGCACTTACCTTGCACTTTCTCTCCCATCCATCAATTATATTCACTAAGCATTTCATGGAACTTTCATGATGAAAGAAGCGATCGTGTAATTCGAATATCAAATGTTCACTCATGTCCGTGGAATATCTATGCCTGTGCTCTGCATGCTGATCTCTCTTAACTGAGTGCTCAGTGCTCAATTTTTACGTCGTCCTTCTTAGCCATAATTTTGTTTCTCTTTTACAAAAGTTTTAATTTAGACGAGTCGGCAAATTTTACGTTGTTTCTTCCGAACTATCCTGCCATCTCTCTGCAAGAAAAATTTTACTTTTCTAGCAAAAAAGACCGAAGAAAGGATTTTACCAACACATTAATCAATAAACCTGCAACATTTGAGACATGAATCGACCATTTCTGTTGTTATTTCACAAATTATTGCGATAAAATTTCGGACATCCGAGACGTTCGTCCCTAAAATCAATGATATCTACCATATCAGCTTTCCTTATTCCAGAAACACATGTTTTGTCGTGGCGGAATTTAACATCACTAACACAGCGCATTCCAGTCTGAAAATAATGCTATAGCTGAGGGATAGAAAGGAAGGTAGGCCCGACAACTATAGCCATAGCCAAAGCTGGCCATAGTCAGTTAAGTTTGCGCAAGAGTTAGGGATGTGCAAAAGACAATTATTTATCTTTGCACACCGATCGATCGATATGCCGAATGTCGACTTCGAGTTCCACCCGATACCCTCGCTTTAAAACCTTTTTACTTTTATTATTACATCACACCGACGTTCATTGTTGCTTGCTAGATGACCACTTAAGCAGCAACCTTATGCTAGCCGCAGGACAAATCAGTATCGATGGTGGAGAGAAAGGAAGTAAGGCAAACGGCGTCGCCTTCTCTATTTTTCTACCTACCTACCTACTTCTTACTGAATTGTCCAATCCGTCCCGCAACCAACATCAACACGTTTGTCTAACAGCCAGTGCTTACTTTAGATTCGCATGTTGTAAACCAACTTCCGGTTTATCCTTGATTACTCCTCGTAAATAGTCTATATTGGCTCCTCCTTCCTCTCCATATTTTTTTGACCTTCGATGTTTTGTGGAAATCGGTCGGAGCAAACCTGGTTTGCATTTCACGGCTCTTTGAAACTAAAGTATGCAGTTTTAAGCCTGAATATTTTGGATCACTCAGGTCCTTTGAAAACTGTATCAAGCAAATTATTGTTCATTTATAACACTGATTTGCATCGAAACATTGCTTTTTTTGAGACAGTTCTATCATTGGTCTAACTGGAAAGGAAATTTAAACTTTCAAAGTTTAAGTAAGAATGTAATTGATTAATTCTGGGCAAATAGAATTACGGTTCAGCCAAAAAGTTTCATTTCTCACGTTGAACAAGTGCGGTATGGCAAAGACCTTCCTTTCTTCGAGCACTATTTTGTGTAGTTCGCATCAATGTGGCAGCTGTAGAGTCAGTAGAGGGAGGTAAATGAATGAATTAATTATTAAACAATCATATTATGGTTGTGGTAATATTTTCAGGTTTTCGGTGACACAACAGTGCACGCGATTTATTCTTCGGGACATCACCTTCATAGTTACCCTCAGCATTTATGTTATTTTGTTGCTTCCCATTCTACCCACCATATCTCATGAAATTCCCCATGAAACTTTGCTTCAGTAGAAGCCAGAGAAAGTTTTGTCCTGCGGGAAACCCAATCTTTTTCTTATTCATTCTTCTATATTTTTTAAATATGCAAGGAGCTTATCTTCCAGCATCTTCCGCCTTTCCTTACTTTGTAACTATTTTTCTTTTGTGCAGCTTTTTTTTGAAAAGTTAAGCTATTCGTCGCTAACTTGGTGGCAATTCTATTTTCATAGAACTTTACCGTTTAAATACTGAAGCAAACAATATAACCCTCCAGCCCATTTCCATTGACATTAATGAAATAAACGATTTCAAATTTCTTATAACTTTTTTTCATGCCGTACAAGAAAGGGAGCGCGAAACTTGATCGTGTACGACTAATGCAAATAGTTTGCATGAAGCCACCCTTACTCAGCGACTTAGGAAAATTAAGGATAATGCAAACTATTATAGCATTTCGAAGTGAAGGGAGACCAAAAGTTTCTTTATTGGTATTTTCGGCCAATCGGAAACATGTGGTTTATCATTGCCCCTTGAATCACCGAAGAAGCATTTTGTTCGGTTCTTAAATCTTTCTGTCATCAGATGTTAGAGCAGTGAATGACACATTCAGAATACCCCCGACAAATCCTGGCTATCTGATTACCTTCATTGTCCAAATTGTGGATTTTCAACATTTGCGCAATTGCTACTTTTCAGCATATCTTTCACGTTCATTCATGCTTTAATGTTACAGCAAGTATCCGACCACCATTACCCTTATTTGTCGATATCATCAGGCGAAACAGATTAGCCTCTCCGATTTCTTTTTCTGTTAAATGGAGAAGAAGTAAGGCTTGGTTATGCAGCGTGCAACTAAACTTGCAACAGCAATTGTCCTAAGAAAACAAATGCAATCTCTTCGTATGAAAATTTCAAGTTTCCGAAGCAGCGACTACTTGTCGAAACTACGGCTGGAAGTTGAAAACGTTTACTGGAAGAAAGTTAAATTTATTGGGTGAAAAAAGCGTCAGATGTGCGAAACTATTTTTAAGTTGATTGAACCATTTTTGACTCGATATCCATAGCAGTGATTCTTACGTAGTTCTAGAACTTCACCATTCGTGCAAATATGTCATTTTACTCAAATCTTGTCACTGATCCAAAACGACCAAATAAAAGATTGGCTCTTTAATCCTAAACTGATAATTGCGAAGCAAAACATTTCTGGTCCAATTCCGTCTGTGCAAAAGAGTGCTCCATCAACATTCGGTCTACTGCTATCCATTACTGCCCGCACACTTACGTGTTCAGAAAGAATCATTTCCGTTAAGTTATCATTACTGCTGATAATGCGATCGTTTGTTTCATCGCAAGAGATCAAATGAAAACTGTAGCTCTGAACACTTTCTATTGTACTTTTCACATCTTCCAAAGTATAACTTCTGATAGTCCGCTTTGGTTATCCGTTTGTTTACTTCTCTGCTCACCTAGTACTTCAACTTTGAATTTAGGCCATTGTTTGCAGTGTTTCAAATTAAAATTTTTTCATGTTGTGGAAGAAATATTGAATCTCTTTAGTGGCAGTTGTGATTACTGATAACCCTGAAAGTTTCTGCCAAAATGACAGAATGGCAGTGAAACTATAAGTAAGCGAGGTTATCAAGCTTCGTTGCAGTTCAGAGACTCACGAAGGATGTAATGCATATGATCCATTCTGGGAAATAATTTCAACAAATGTAGCTTTGATAAACATGGAGAAGCGCTGCTGTCTTTCAAATTATTTTTCCTTTTCGTCGGCTTCATGAGAAAAGAAACATTTTTATTTTGAATAGTTTAGCGTGGGAATTATGAAATCCATCTCCAGCGATTGCGGTCGTCTGGAAGTCATGGAAGTTAAGACCACTTGTCAATACAAACTCGCTTTAGTGTAGTAGAAGCAGAATTGCAATGGGATATAACGACGTTTGTTTCCATTACTAGATGTGGTGCTTGTATAAACATTGTTCAACAAGACACACCGCCCATGCCCGTACGCAGAACACCCACCTGCAGGGCCGCTGTCTCATTCCAATTTTTTGTAGTTTTAGTTGGTTGAGTGGTTCTTATAGGAAAAGTTTTATTTACCATTAAACAGTATGAATTTGTTGAAAATCAGTTTTCCAAAAAAGCAATTAAAATTGCATGATTGAAATCAGTATTAAACCGGCTGGACCAACAACAGGACTTTTAGGGTATAAAAGTGTCGTGGAAAGCGAGACCAGTGTTTGTTTTGGCAGCACTGTGTTTCGTGTTTAATGATTTCATACGTTATATAACTGATCTAAACTTGCCATTTTCTACCTAATAATGCCAGAAACTTTAAATAAATGATTGAAGAGAACATTAGCCACTTTGCGCGCTTACCACTTTGATCTGTCAAGTAGTTGCGGAAGATCTCAGTTCAATCGTTTTCTACACTCAATATAACCCTTCAATATCTCCATGCTTTTAATGCTTTATCATAATTGTAATTCTTTCAGATAAATGATTTCTGAAAGTCCATGTGAGATTCCCAATTGTGATGCTAAATACGTGCATTCGCTGATAGCTGTAGTCAGTGACTTTTCCAATCCCAATTTTTATGACGAAATTATTGGCAAACTAACGATCGATGAATCAGCGTTTTCAGACCAAACCTGATTCTTTGCTTTGGAAATGCAATGATTTGCAGCATTTATGATAATGTGTCATATCATTCCCATCGAACTCCAGGAAGCTCTTCCATTCTCCACCTTCCAGCAATTTCTATCGCACTTTTCTCTAATCTTTTAGGAAGAAAAGGCTGGTACGGTTGTTTTTGTTTGGTGAGCAACATCAATACTTCTGCGAATGATTGTACTGAGCACTCCATTTCTTTTTTCCACCGCTATGAGCAGGAAATCCCTCATCATGTGTCGAGTAAGAATCACGGGCCTAGTCGCTACCGATGTCACCTCTTCTTTCTACAGACTTCCCTTCATATCTGACTGTGTGTCTCTTGTAGGTATTCCATATTCTTGGTTTTAACTTCTTGAAGAGTTTTGCAGTGAAAACCATTTCCATAATAATATGAGTGATTTACTTCCTCTTGGCGGATTAACCCCTGTAATAAGCAAGTTTGTTGAGAACTGCTATTGTTGACGTCGGTGCAGAATAGTTTCACTTCCTTTTTTGTCAAGTCTTCGTGCAATGGAATAAAGTCACCGAGGGAAGTCTTCAATATCTCACTGTTTGTTGCGATGAAAAGAATGAGGAACAGGTCGTTCTCCCAGATTCCTACCACTTATATCTTAGCATACTGGAATGTGAAGTGAGGATTGCTGCTTATTCAAATTGTCATTAATCCATCATAATTTCATTTGAGTCTAAATTAGGTAGCCACAGTTAAAGAAGTCACTGCAATACCACCCTTGAACACATGTTTGTCATTGCAAGGTCAGATGTTACTCTGTACAGCTTGTACGAAGTGAATGAAATTTAAAAATGTCACATAAAGGTAGAATGACTTGCATGACGTGAAGGCTACTTAAATTTGAAATCTATTCAATTTTAAAATGCTCTTGAATGAGGGATGAAGTCATCTAGAAAGTAATTTTCTGATTGCGTTGTTCTTGTAAACAGCACAACTCTGTTAATCAAGCATAGCAGACGTTTTATCTCTCGAAACCTCCGATGCCGGCTGATGATTGGGGGAGCGAGGAAGGGGAAGAGATTAGGACGAAGGGAAGATTTCGCATTTTCTTCGGTAAAAATAACAACTGACTTGAGATAGTTGAGTGCGTCAAACCGATCTATGATCGCTCTTCTCCGCCTGTCTTTTGCACATTTTTAGCTATGCATATTGGATCTCTTTCTTAAAGTGGCACAACAACATTCCAAACGCAATTAATTCATTTCTAAATCGCTCTTCACCTGACCACCTAATCAGCTTTACTTGTTTCTTGCATGTTTGGTACTTCAAGACTATTTTTATTCAAATTGAGTTTAATTGCAGAATACTGATCATCAAATCTTGTATAAATAGAAGTGATCTTAGCCAGAAATTGTTGCATGACCTGTTGAGGATTTCGACCCAAACAGTAAAAACCTTGGAATCTTTCTATTCTAGAATTTGATGTGAAGTCTGAGGAAACAAGCTGATGCACTTTGAAAAATTCAATGCTGGCATGTGAGTATCGCCAGATGTTGAAGATTGAGGGAGAGAGTAGTAATCGATTGGGATTCATTCCTGCAAAAACATAGAGTTCTCGGACAAATTATCTCTTCGCTACTTGGGAATGCAAAAATGTTAGCAGACCTTTCCAACAGCGACCCTTAAAGGATGAGAATGATTGCGTTGAACGATTGCGTAACAGTCCAATCAGAGGCGTATTATTCGCAGCACTTGCGCTGTTTGCCACTTGGTGACTAATTGCGCTTGTTGTTATTGAAGCAATCTGACTGACAACAGGACCAACCGGATAAGGTGAAGAAAAGTGCTGAAAAAACGGATTCTTTTCCACTTAGGACAGACAGGAACAGTTCCCTGTGCACGAATAGATTCACATGTCCATAGTTTACTGAAATTTTCATTTAAAAAATCGCAATGTGAAACTTTAGGGAACGGCTTTGATAATGAAGTTCGCTTATCTCATTGCTTTTATGCCTTGAATTTTCAGATTTTATCTGCCAATGTTTTTTTAAAACAGTGTTGTAATCAATCGTACGTACTTTTCATGTTCATTGAATAGTGTCGTGATTAGCAGGAACTATTAAGCATCTTGGTTTGCAAAATAAACTTGAGATGCTATTTTATTAAGAAGTGAATAAGCCAAGGTTTTACCTTTACTAATACATGCATTTGCTGTGGTTGGATCACTTATTTCTTAATTGAGATGTTGCACCATTCATGGCCGTCGGCTCATTTCGATTTCATAATTATAGGACGTCAATTAGCTATTTCCTAAGTTGCATTTTTTTAAATTAAAATTTCAGAACTGCGTGCTGTCAAAGACCACTTTGAAATCAGGAAGAATCAATAATCTGTGATAATTTATATGCATACGCCTGTACTGGGTGATCACTGGTGATACACCCGAAGCTCAGTTGCTCTCAGAGATCCATACCACTGAATGGACGTTTTAAGTAATGTTTTCTGGGCAACCATGGACTTTGAGCGAAGAAACAATACTGCTCAATCATCATTATCAACTTGGGGACATCATAGAACGGTTATTTTTTATTATTTGCAAGAAAGAACTGAAGTACTGATTATTATCATCAGAGTAAGTCTGTGCCGGTGATCAAGTTAAAAGCCATTGTCGAAGATTAAGCGATTCAAAAAGAAGGACATTTAGAATTAGGTTGATTAGAAGTTCGGATTGGCAATTAGTGCTGATAAGCTGAAAACTCAGTCCGATTATCAATTGTCACTGTTAGGTTTAAAATGATTTCCGATTGGACATAATTTCGCCGAATGGCACTCATTGCTTACCTATTTGCAGCGGTCCGTTAAGTACAGTTTATCGAGCTGTTCATCGTGTGACTTCGAAGCTCTATTCGGTGAGAAGCATCGATTTGCAAAAGTATTGTGTCACGTCAGGATTAGCCCGAACAGGTGTGTTTCTTGCTATTTGGCGAAAAAAAACGCCTGAAAACTGATGTTCCATGCGTTTTGTAGTTGTTAGCCTGCGTGATTCCTTGATCGAATTACTTGAGTTACGTGCTATTTCGGTTGTTCGATTGCAGTTTGTCACAATTCAACTAAAAATTCAAGTGAACCATGAAATTCTTTCAACTGTCTGGTAAAAGTAAACACGAATTGTGAGATAGAAGTTGAATA
The DNA here is from genome assembly GCA_013365335.1 of Madathamugadia hiepei. Lineage (NCBI taxonomy): Eukaryota > Metazoa > Nematoda > Chromadorea > Rhabditida > Onchocercidae > Madathamugadia > Madathamugadia hiepei. The sequence goes on from JABVXS010000273.1 coordinate 16,062, forward strand.
TGAGCAAAGTTTCAGATGTGGACAAGGAAATTGAAATTTGTGCGTTGTTGAAACATCCATTCCTGTGTGAATTAAAAGATGTAATAGCTGGAGAAAAAGCTGTTCATATGGTTTTCGAATTTCTGGATGGTGATGACATATGTTTTGAAATTGTCAAGAGAGCCAGTGCTGGCTTCGTTTACAGTGAAGCTGTTGCCAGGTGAAACATTTTTCAAAAGGAGATTGATGGCTGTTTTTATCGTTACGTTACTGTTCAAAATGCTTCTCTCGATCAAATTAAATTTATAAAGCTGGCTTTCCATGAAGCAATCAGCTGAGCATTACCAAAGGAATGAGTGTTTTTTATAATGACAAGAGATTTAACCACTTCTTTCTAGACGTTTACCATTTGCTAGCAGGTCAGTGCTTCTTTTTATTGAAAATGAATTCTTATGCAGACAGTTTGCAGTCATTACATGAGACAGCTAATGCAAGCATTGGAATACATGCACGGTCAAGGGATCATTCATCGCGACATTCGACCGCACAACGTTGTTCTTGCAAGGCAAGGCAATAGCTTTTAGCTCTTTAAAAACTTTGCCATGCCTGCAGCCTCTATTATTATACATTAATTTTGAGAAATATTATCTCGAGGTAATTAATGCTGATTTCCAGCAAAGACAATTCAGCGCCTTTGAAACTGACTGGTTTCGGTGTTTCCATGAAGCTACCAGTTCCAGCTGCAACTGTTCGAGCTGGTAGATTTTTGGTTCTTTATTCATGACATGCTTAAATTTTTTTGGACTCTTGTGACAACCTTTTTTGCAATGGAATTTCAGGTCGCGTTGGAGTGCCATATTTCATGGCTCCTGAGGTAGTGAATGATGCGAAATACGGCACAAAAGCTGATATGTGGAGTGCTGGTGTACTACTTTACATACTTCTTTGCGGACATTTACCATTTGCTGGCACTCGGCAAGACGTATATGAAGGTATCACCGAGGGAAGATATTCAGTATGTTTATGTTCAGGATTCCAAGAGATCTTGAATAGACGGAACATTTAAGCTTCTTTTCTATTGATCATGGAAAATTTATTTGAACTAATCTTTTTTTGACAAAGTTCACAAACTTAATAAAAATCAGAAATACACGTATTTCTAGCATCAAGGCGGAACGTGGCAACAGATAAGCGATTCAGCGAAGGATTTGCTGATCAGATTGCTCACAGTGAATACGAATAACAGGATATCTGCAGAAGGTGCCTTAAACCATGAATGGTTACGTGAAGGTAGTCGCTTCGCTCCTCGTAAACATTTACAAAGCACTGTGGAACAAATTCGGAGGTATAATGCACGTCGAAAACTAAAAGTTAGTCATTATTTGCTCATCTGCATTGATCACGGCGATACAAGTGAAATCGTATAAGAAAAATTGTTTGATAAATTGTTAGTGGCCGGGACTTTTCACCCAACGGTAAATTCTCGGTTGGCTAAAAGCTTTTATGTCATTTTGAGCTTCAATTGAATTGCTTGACTTTGCTCGTTAATGACATCGAAGTCGGATTTTTTAATAATTCGAGAATTCTTCAAGAAGCGATTGGTTTGATTCTAGCCATTCATAAATGTAGTGAAAAGGGAGTAATTCGTGTGTTGAGAGGTGAGCCTCATTACAGAGCAATATATTATCGGCCATAAACAACAAGGAGTGGACAGAAGCGTGCGGTTGTTCCAGTGGTACAGAGATGAGTACTGCTGCAGGACATTCAGATGTTGTGGTCAGTGGTGACCTGTTACCCGGAGGTGACACGTGCGATGCGGACGGCTGCACAAGATGTGGTACGGAGCAAGTCTTACCTGAGGATTTGTCTGGAGTCGAAAAGGTACGTTTGTTTTGTAGGTGAAGTGTTTGGTAGTATATTCTGTATGGAAGAACAATAATTTTTTACTTCAATAGGAACACAGCAAGTGAGTTTCAGTTGGCAACGATACACTTGCCTCGATTTATAACTGACAAAGGATTAATGGATATTTCACATAAATTCCGTTTTTCAGAAGGTCAAAATATAATGCCATTTGCTTATGCCATAAATTCGGAATATCTCCCAGATTCTTCAATCGCTAGCTTTATTAGATTCCATTTAAATTTTTTGAAATGCTAGGTTAAATTCCAGGGCTTTATCCCAGAAATGCTCCAGTTTAGGCTGTATTATTTCACCGTTCCTCATATATCGGATATGCTACACATTTAGTCGGAGATTTTCTTGTTTCAATTTGTCCGAAATATTCATAGGCAATTTTGTTTCAAGCTTCAAATAAATTAAAAATAAGTTCTTACGAGAATGGAGTAAGCCTCCTATTCAGTTAGTTCTGAAATCAACTGTAATCCGCAATGTTGCGTGAGACTGGGTGAATTGATGCTAATGTTGGAATCGGAAAAGTTTTCAAGAGGAAGATTTCTAAGTAAGATGAATTAGTCATGAAAATTGAGCCTAATGGCAACGAAATAGGTGATTTTAACGAATGAAATAGTTGGGATTTAAAGCTCGTTTCCTTTCTCATATTAAATTTTCAGCTTCTTTCTCATTCTGCTTCCAATCCTATTTGTATTTTGAATTATACCACTTATGAAGCTTTTCAAAAACTCAGGAGTCCTTCTTTTTGTGGTTAGATTCATTCTTGTTCAATTGGTTCGTTGTTTTCGAAGTTATATGGAAAAAGATGGCTCCTTGCTTTTATTTTTATATTCGAAAAGAAAATCACATAAATTTCCGCTTGTAAGCTTTTCATCCTTCGATGAATAAATAAATGAAGGAAGGCAGAGTTGTCGATTGCTTCTTCAATGGCTCTTTTTGAAAACTGCTGACAAAAAGTGGTTCGAGAATTGTTAATCAGTGAATACAGAAGCTAATGAAAAAAACTTACAGATTTTGACGTCATTGGATCAGATAGCCATGCTTGCAGATACGCCGTTTACTTCTGCTAACGTGGATCCATCCGTGATGAATTTGTCGCTGGAAAGTACCGATCTGAAAACATTACTGATGGTGAGTATGTGGTCTACATTTCTAAGATTTTGACGTCCAAGACATTATTCTACTCAGTGCACTACATGCTAGACATTAACACTATTGTTTACTCAACATGAATGCAGATTTCTTTATTGGTCTAATGTAGGTTTTCGACGCTAACGATGTTCATTTTTACTGATATTTAATTTTTGCACTACATGCTAGACATTAATAGTATTGTAAGGGAATAAATGAAGAAGACAAAGTTCCGTGAGAGGAGCATTCTTGTGAGAATGAACCTTTGTTTTTCTTTATTTCACTTTGTGCGAGGATTTATTCCATACGGAAAGTCATTTTGGAAGTTTCAAATTATAACAGCTGTTCGAAGCTTTCTTTTTCTTGAAACTCTCAATAATTGCAGCAAATGTACCATTTCATTTAAATAACTGAAAAAGATGGTCAGATCGCAAGAAGAGAAGATAGGCATTTTTCACAAATTGTCGGGGTGCTGTAATGCCTGGCTAGCATTTAAATTAGCAATTTGTTGAAAATTTATGTCGAATATTTTGATACTTGTTTGACATAATATATTGGATACTGAATTTCGAAATTTGTCCGACTTTGGTTCATTTGTAGAAAGCGAGTTTTTTGGAAAAAAAGTATAAGGAAAGTAGAACTTCTCGAAAGAAGGAGCTTTTGTCGTTAGTTCATGAATAAGTTTGTGAATATTGATAATTGATTATAGAAATTTGTGACTCTGTCCACGCGTGACCCAATCCTGATTTGATCAGACCTGGTCATCATGCCAGTCATGCTGTATTCATTGAAAAGCCTTCGTTCTTTCAGAATAATTGACGTTGATCAACTCGAGCTTAATGATAATCATATACAAAAATAAGAATCCTAGTACGATGCTTCAGCCAGTTTATGAATTGTCTTCCTACTTGCTTGCTCTTCAGCTCCCAAACATCTTTTCATTGCTTCTTCGCTTCCGTACTGATTGATAGATTTGCAGTTGATGGATGATCTGGATTTTATTCATCCAAGAAATTTCAAACTTTGTTGTCCTACAGATCTACTTAATTGAAACTGAATGGTTTCGGCGAAGCCGACTATTGCATTGAGTTTTCATCTCTCCCTCTCTCTTTCATATCTGAAGACAGCTTATTGCCAGGTCGCCTTCTCTTCCTCCCCTCCTTTTAGATATCTTAATTCTTTCATCTGCGGGCAAAAACTTTTCGTTCCAGATCAGTACTTACTTATTCATAGCTAATTGGATCAGTTAGCTAGACCAATTTATTCTGTATTTTTCGCCAACCAATCCAGTTAGCCGAAGATTTCAAGAAATATGATGAAGATGTGATAGAATTCAATTCAGAGAGTGAAGTACTTAGAGAAGATCCACAAATCAATTTATTTCTGCCATTTTAGCAAGCACGAGATGAACATTGACTACAATGCTTCCTCAGCTCTCCTTCTATTTCAAGTTTCCAGCCTTCTTCATTTCAACTGTAATTCGCCACTCGAGAATTCCAACAATGTTTTGCTCTCGAATTTAAAAGTGAAGAAGAAATTCAAAAGTTACGACAAAAGTCGTTTCCCTCAGTTGTTCAGTTCCATTTGCGCCTCGTTCAGGTGCAGTTTGTCCCTAAACTTACAACTATTTATTCAATCGAAAAGGAGCCAGAAGAAAGCGGAGTGAAGCTCACTTCAACACTTAAAATAATTTGAATGAAATGCAGTTGATTCAATAACGGTCATTGTAATCCTCAATTCGGCCGATGCTCTTTGGGATCAGCTGATTGGTCTACCTCGTTGTTGAACAACTTTCAGACATACATCAATTCAACCTGTCTGCTCTTCATTTCAACCACATTAGCAGCCCAACGGAAGCATACTTCACCACGATACGTCTACATTTCTCTTATGTGCTTATTGTAAGGCCAAAGTTAATGGTATTTGATGATAATTTCATCTTCAGTTTTTCTTTTACTTCTTGAATGTTTCATATTCATGAAAGTTGAGAACTTCAGAAAGTCATAAATTTCTAATGTTTAATGATGAACTCTTAATCAACAGCTTTTTCTGCTTCGGAACACAAACTATGCGTGGGTCGACTGACCGACTCATGTCATTAGCGAAAGTAAATTCATATTGTTAAGTTTTTTTTTTACAAGGATTGGATTATATTGATTTTCGGGGTGGAATTCAGCCTCTCCGGAGCTTATCGCTTTGAATGAAATGCTATCCTAATAAATGCAAGTTCTGTGTTGTTATTTCTTCCAAAGCCAGGTTTAAGCTGCTGCATCTATTGATATAGAAATCATCACCGATAATTCAACTTCATAGATCTTGAATTATTTGACTGATCGCTGTGTAGACTGGTGGCACACAAAACGTTTTGAAGATATTAAGAGGTTTTTTGGATTAAGACATCAAGATCTCAGAGTACTTGATTATTTCATCACTTCAGAATCTGATAGGGTCATTTTCAATTTAAGTACTGCCTGTTATGAGGAGGAATCATCACTGAAATCATAAACTGTCTAGGTTTCATGCGAAGTCTATTAAAATTTATTAAAATGCATGTCGTCTACTCGCACATAGACGCTTGTGGTCATTGCATTTGCAACTTCTCGCTCGTGCTACTTGTCATGTATGAATTCTTGTAGAACCAAATCATAAGACGTCGAAAATTGAATTCTTTCTTTGCATATATTTTTTGAACAGTCAGGCGAATGTGATGAGAGATGAAAGGGATGAACAATGCAGGAGTTCACCGCTGTTATCCTTAATTAGAAGGTAAAGGTTTCTCCTTTTGATGAGGTTAGACGTAAAGTTGTGTGTCACACACATGAATCAGTTTGTCAATCTTTGTTTCCATCCCCTTTTTATGCGACGGAAAAGAAGGAGGACAAATATACATTAGAGGGAGGTTTTTATTAGGGCGTGGATAAGAACTTCGGTGACAATGAAGGGACATGGACAAATTGACCAGGTTTTTTGACACAATCTTTACATGAAAAACTTATTGATTGCAAATTTTCTGGTAGTTCTTGAGAAGAACCTTGCAACCAAATTCTAGTAGATATTTTTTGATTTATTGAAACACACACATGAATGAAGTGCAGTTCTGTGAATGGAAATTGACATTCCCTTTTTTCAAGGGTGCTGATATTAAGTAGAAAGATCGATTATCTA
>JABVXS010000274.1:0-40676 GCA_013365335.1 Madathamugadia hiepei
CTTCTTCGTAGAGACGAATATTCCACCTGGTGGAGTTTCTTCGTCTGATTCTCTTGAACATGTACTGGTATGGTTCTGCGTATGAGTACTGCGGGCGACTTCCGTGTAGAATTTATTGCTTCCACACACTTGGGTAATTAAACCTTTATTTGAGTAGAATAATAATCAATAAAACGGGTTAGGGATACGAATATAGTGATAAGATGTTTTCAATCCAAAGTAGCGGGAGTTGATGTAGAGCTGGTTGCGACCTTCGATTCCTGTCGTAAACTGGTTGAACTGTTGAACTGTTGAGTGAACAACGTCCTGGAGTTCCAATGCACTGTTTACATACACGAATCCATTGTCGTGGGCCAATCATATCGGGACAGATCTTCCTTGACCAGATGGCGAAATTGTGGCGCCTGATAACCTTGACAGCAGCCTATCATAACTCCGACATTGCCGCTCCAATATGACTCTTGTGATCTAGCTTCGCTATGTAGCGACAAATACTTTGGTCTTGCCTCGTTCTGTCCTGTTATATCCACAGTCTGCAATTCTCAGATTTTCCTAATGGATTTCCTGTAGGTAATTGCTTCCTTTCCTTCGCGGCATTTCTTTAAAAGCTTTAGCACAAATGATATGAATTTTCATTAAATGTCATTGCTTCGCTATGCCAAACAAGGAATTCATCGAAATCGAAATCGAAGTTGAAATGATTGATATAAACCAGGAAAGCTTCAGCATTCTCTCTTCTCTCTCTCCCTGGCATAATCGTGCATTGTAATTTAACTGCTTCCATATAATCAACTATTTCTGGTTTATTTCTTTTCCGTCAAATATATCGCATTCTACTTCATTTTCACGAGAATCCTGAAACAAACTTCAAGGACTACGCTAATTCCTTGAAACTTTAATCGAGGAAATATCTGCAAGATTGAGATTACAAGCGCCACCGCACTTTCGATTGATGTTCGTCACAAATGTCGATTTTTAGCTGTTTGGCTTACCATATTCCGTTTTTCAAAGTATGATGATGAGTTTGCAGAGTTTAATAACAGGGCTGATCTGCAACAAACCAGATGATCCGATTGGATTTCTGGAAGCTTCCCTCAATAAAGTACGCCAAAACCCAAGTTTTGAATATAAGTGGGATTCATTTGTAGACGAAAAGGTCCTTCGAGCTTGTGAAGAACCAGCTTTCAAGTCAGGTGAGTTGGTTTGCAAAATAAAAAATATGAAACTTCTGAGTAACATCCTTCTTCTCCAATGTTTTTTTAAGGACTTGAAGAATGCAAGTCCAAAGGCAACGAACAGGTAATATAGTCTTAGCAGATCATCTATCCGGCAGAAACCTTAGGTTGGACTTGTTCAGTTTTGCCATATACACAAAATCTAAGATAGATTTTGCATCTTTGCAGAAGTAAGTAAATGCAACAAAGTCGAATTGCTAAGCAATAGTCATTAAGTGCGACAGATGCGGTAATTTCTAAAGACATTTGCGGGAAAAAGTTGGATTTCCTTTTCTTTCTTGCATGTGTTTTGCGCATGGCTCAGCAGCGCTTTCATTTTCCCGTAATAATGGTAAAATGACGATAAATCTCAGCTATCACACCATCCTTCTCCTCATCTACATAGGTACACAGGTGGTTTTCGCCACACTTTTCGCCAATCTTTGCTTCGGCCGAATTTTCATCGGCGACAAAAAATAATTTAGAATTGCACAGCTCATGACTTACTTTTTGTTGCAAATATGCAAGCTCATTTTTTATTTAGCATGTCAAATTGGACGCCCAACTTAAACTTCCAGCTTGAAAGTCTGATTGATTAAGCTATTTCTTTTTTGACCTTTCCCATTGATCAATCAATGAAATGAACATAATGCCAGGTGAAAGCTGCCATTGGTTGTATTTCAACTCACATTTCGTATTTTTTCTGCATTTAGCATTCCTTATAAATTGAAATCTCATCAAAAAATCCGCAATAAATATTATTAAATCTTTTGTAGAAATGGTGGTCGAGAGTATTGAAATGACTGGCTTATTTAGCTGTTTATTTCAAAACTAAAAAACCTACTCCGATTTCTGAAGCTATAAAAATTTGTTACACTTGATGGGTAGAGGTGTGATGAAAATTAGCATTTTCTATGATTTCATTGCAAAACTTCGCATACGATTTAGTTACTGAACGTCAAAATTTATTACCAAAATATCGTTTTACAATTTCTGTAACTGCGACATATTGAAGAGAGGAACAGCTGGAACTTGTAGGAGAATTCTTTGACTGAAAATAGTTTGAAAAATAAGAACAAAAGTTCGATTTAGGTAAAAATTTGAGTTTTGAAACAGATACCTTCATTTTCATTTTTTTGCACACTTCCTAATATTGTTTTTTAGGCTTTGTGACCAAAGCACAGATTTTTGTTATAATTGAAAAACATTGCTGACTGTGACCGGAAAATTCATCGGTAATATCATTTAGGATTTAACAATAATGCATTTCCAGGTAAAACAAAAATTAAAATTCAAAAAATTTGGCGATAATTTTTAGGTTTGAAAGTTACAACAGCTGAAAGGGTGAAGAAGGAAGCAAAGTCGAGAATGTCGAGCGATAAGCAAATTAAAAGGTTCGCTTTCCAGAATCCATTAGGAGTAGGAATAAGTCATTTTAGGGAGCTCTCTGAAATGGCAAGATGATCCATCAGTGCTCTTGGATGTTTTTCTCTGTGAAGGAATTCGCAATATCACTGATATTATTCGTGTAATGGCTTGGCATCGCGAACGGAGAACTGCAGAATTTCTTCGAATGGATCATAAAACCTGAGTAGTGGATTTAGATTCAACAGAGCTAAAAACCTCAGGAAGATATACAAGGTTTCGCCCACGGCGAAAGAATGTCCGCAAGATAAATAAATGAAAGATATGAAACATATGATCGATGCTATGGAGTGATTTAGTGGGTCGTAGTACTTCCGACATAAATTTAGTTTTTAAATCACATTTTTGAAATATTTAGAGGATTCCTATTTAATTATTATCATCTATTATCAGCGGACATATATTCTAAAAAGGAAAAGCACAGACTGTCCTTTTTTAAATTATGAAGCGAGAATTGAGGCTCGCCAGATCTTTTCCTGAAATATTTTTTTAAGAGTTAGTCCTAATAGACTATCAGTTCCTTCTACTGTTACCTCAACCAACAAATCCTCGCATCGACCATCCGTTATGCAAGCTGCAGAATCGGCTTCAATACCGGATGTACCGATTATATTATTTATGGGTGCGTTTGGGTTTCTTGAATAATGTCCAAATTCTTTCCATTAACCCAAACAATTTTATATTAGGTAAGCCAAATTTCGGTCATTGCATTTTTGACGATCAAGGTGACGATACTTCTGCAATTGAAATAAAGAGCAGAGAACGCAATTTTGCCATTGAATTTTAAGTCCTTTTGGTTTTAATAGCTAATTATTTCCCTAATATAGCACTTTCACATTGCCGAACTCAAAATTATTCAATTATTATTAGAGAAATAATTAGCTATTAAAACCAAAAGGACTTAAAATTCAATGGCGAAAATGCGTTATTGCGGTGACATCTGGAAATCTTTAAAGAGAAAATCGTTGAATATTATGACCAACTAAAATTCACGATTTGAGAATTAGCGTCAAAGTATTTTTTGTGAAGGTGGCCCAGGAGGTGGTAAAACACGACATGCAGCTCGGGTGCAGAAAGCCTTAAGTAAATTTGGTCTTGTACATATCTGCATGCCCGATATGATCCGAGGAGCGATCGCGAAGAACCAGAACATTGACTCAGAATGGAAAGAGGCGACACGTAGCTATCAGCGAGGTCATTTTACTCTTCTGCTTTTTATGCTACTCCAGTTCTTGGAAACATTTTGCGTTATGGATTGGTCTAGAATTGGTCAGTTGTCAGAAATCCTTCGAAGTATCGCTTTCTTCGCAAGTTGAACTTCACTTACAATGATAAAACTTTAGAAATTGAATCGCTCTGTGGAATAACAGTTGTCAGAATTTCTTCAAAACGAAAATATTTTTACTTTGAATGCTTGGCAAGATAAAATATAACACGTTTGTTATATATACGTTTCAATTGTGTTTTAGGTGAATTGATACCCAATCATTTAGCACTTGGGCTTGTGAAGGCCGAAATGAGCAAACATCTGGATGCAAAAGCTTTCTTTCTTGAAGGTTTCCCACGTGAGGCACGACAGGTTGAGAATTTTGAACGTGAGGTGAGGAAATTTGTGAAAAAAATAGGCTTGCACAGAGAAATGATGACTTTATAAGTTGCTTCTATTGTCTACAACTAACAAGCATTTATAACTAACTCAGGTAAGACCTGTAAATATGGCAATGATTCTGGATTACGATGAAAGTACGCTACGACAGCATATGGAAAGTCGTGGATTGGACACAGAAGTTATTGACGCCAAAATTCGTGAATTCAAACTCAAAACTTTACCAAGCGCCAAATATTTTGATGACCAAAGATTGCTACATTTGGTCAGCAAACTTATGGTTGAAATTGATTTGATTTAAGCTTAATTTGCCTGATTTTTATTAATAGGACTTCAAAAATCTCCAGTATTCAAATCATTACTGGGATTCTAGATACCTGGTGAACAAACCGATCAGTGGATTTTCGAACGAATGAAATTGCTGATTCAGCGAGCGATGGAACTTGGCATCCCAGTTACAACTTCAAAAGTGGCTTCACGAACAGGTTCACCGCAGCAGCGACCTGACGCGGTACTGTTTGAACTCTTATTGAAGCGATGCAGTATTGAAAGAAACGCTAGAAATTGATGCAGTAAAAGTCCTAAGAAAACAAATGTGTATTCGTTTTGTTCAAGTTCATGATACTGATAGTATATTGCCGCCTTCTCACTGCAAAAATCATAGAATTGGATGTCAAGTGAGTGAGAAGTTCAGAGAATGTGGAAAGAGAAGTGATTTCTGTTCTTCTTGTATTCCTAACATCGAATCAAAAGCAGAGTGATTTAATGGAGTAGTGGAAACGTTAAAATTTTGAATTGTAGAAATACAACGAATATTAAAAATAGAAGAGCCTAAATTGTATTGAAGAGATATACTGTGAATGGTGAGAGTGTGGTGAAAGTTGAGGTCCAAACTGAAACAGTTGTTCAGCCAAATCTTATTACCTGATTGTTTCAAAGAACCAAATTTCTTTGAACTATCTGTGTTTGATTATTATGCGCCTGACTTATGAAGTAATCTTCACATGCGAAGTCCATTATTCTTACTTTTGCAATTAGAGTTATTTAAGCAGCTGCGATAATAAATTGCATCTGTGTGTCTACAACGTTTAAAAACTTATTTCAATTTTAAAAAGTTCTAATTTACAGGATGCTACTGTGACACAGGCTGCAGCAATTGTTGAAGCTGCAGTAGTCACTGCAGAAACTTCTGAAAAACAATCAAATTCGGTAAATGAGAAGAAAGATGATCTGAGGTTGAGCAGTGCTGCAAAAACTGAAGTTAAGCCTACTTCTTCAGTTACGAATTCTCCGGTAGTGGCAAGAAATATAACAAATGTGATAAAATCGAAATCCGGAAAACCCAGACTGTTTGGTAAATCTCGTAAAATATTGAAGCGCAGTTTTCTCATTTCATTTTTTCAAAATTTTCATTTCATGTATGGGAAATTTGACCAATTAAGAAAAACAAAAGAAGAAGCAAATTGAAAATTTATAATCTTAAATTAGTGCATGTTGAAAATACTGTAGCATATTGTAAACTGGGAAATGAACTGTGCTCAATGGATTAAAGGTCTTTTAATAAGCAGATTCTGAAGATATTTTTTCCATTAGAATTACGCACTATAAGTATAAGCACACGAAAATTTCGTCTTCTTCTTGGTTAGAAATGAACAAAATGCGATAATTTATGATAGCCACACTTCTGACAGTCTCGTCAATTCCAGAAAAAGATAGGTCAGTGAAAAAAAGAAACGCGACAGGACGCCAACCTTCATACGAAGAAATTATGGTATTCCTTATTAACCGTTTCCATGCTTTGATATTATTTCTCGTTTCAGAGCATTGTTCTTGGAATGAAGTGTCTTCTTTACTTTGAGTTGAAATCTTAGCAATCCCTAATAGAGTAGAAGGAAAGGAAAACATTTGTGCTGCATCTGCAGTGGAAGCATAGTTGAGTAGTAACTTTTTGTTTAACTATCACTACAGAATATTTTTTATGCAATGAGAACTTCGAAAATTTCGTCTTCTTTTTGGTTAGAAATAAACAAAGTGAGAAGGAATGTAACATTCTGATAGCTTATGCGGCTTTCTATGAATTTCGAATTCAGAATTGCTTTTGAATATTGACTTGTGGAAAATCATCAATCTTCCACAAGTCAAACCAAATTTTAATTGTTTTTTAGGTGAGTAAAGCAAAGCCCGAAGAAGCGAAATCTGTTACCACGTTAGGACCAGTAGAAGGTACCGAAGTACGAGAGGAGGCACAGACATCAGAACCTATTATTGGTAAACTCTTATAGTCCTCATAGCAAATGTGGTGAAAACAAATGAAGGTTTTGCGGTTCACATCCAGTCATTGTAATTTAACTTGAAAGCTTAATTAAGAAACAGCAGCACAACCAGCGCCACCAACTCCGACTCCTGTGAAGGACACATCAAATATAAAAGAATCACCACAGTCAAGAAGGCAGTCGAGTAAGGAGTTTTCCTGTATTTGCTTAATTGTAAGCTAAATGAGAAAACTTGAAATCAGATTAATTGTTTTGATAATAGACCCACTTCATATAACTTTCCTTTCAAATCTTCATTCAGGAACTCTAAAATCATTTCGGATTATTTCTCCATTTCACTATCAATATTTCTTTCAAACCTGACGAGTCCTCATTTACTGAAGCGTCTTAATGAACCTGCTGTTTCTGCAATGCTTTCAGAATATAAATAAGTTTAAGGCATGTCAGAAACCAAGAAGACATCGAGCAAATTAAGCAGAACAACTTCAGAAACGTCAAAATCATTTGAAACATCACATCGATCCGTATGCAGCACCAAGACTATCAATCATAATAACAAGCAAGAAAGTAAGTTTTACTTCAAATGACCACGCAACCTTCTGCTTCTACTGCTTCTTAATCTTTTCAGCATTGGAGTGAAGAAGTTTTGGATTTTATACCTGGCAGTCTTTGAAACACTTTTTGGTTTGCAGTATGTTTCGCAATGGAATCCTGAATTCCATTCATGCTCACTTTTGCTAGCTAGAATACTGGTGCAGAACGGTCTAAGCTAAATGAACTCTCCCATCTCACATATTGGCAGAAAATAACCTAGGAACTACTTTGATAGAAAAAAGCAAATATTTTAGCAAATATTAAGCGATTTTCTAAAATGAATTCCGAAAGCTGATTGTATGAAGTCTGAGGGTAAACAGGAGTGCGTGGAATTTCAGGATTCGCCAAATTATTGAATCCCTTTTAATTCCTAGGCCAATCAAATGACTCTCTTGTAACATAATTTATGGCCACAAATTCAGTGAACTTAAAGGTTTCTTCATGCTTACAGGTTTTCGCATTCTTTCATCTCCACCCAGTACTTTCAACTTTTATACTAAAATTGTTGTATCTGTTTTTCATTTTTTCCATCTGCTATTCTAATAAAATTAATTAGCACTATTTCGATCGTTTCAGGTCAGTTTTCTGGAAGACCATCGACCAATCCAAAACCAAACGCTTTCACAGTAGACAGTCGTTTTCCAGTAGGTTTACCGAATAGCTCCTCGGTTATTGTCATTGTTGGTGAGTGCAATTGTAAGCTAGCATTACTGGAGACTAATTAACTTATGAAATGCTCGATGAGTTCCCTTTTCCTAATGTTTTTTGCAATTCTATCTGCATAGAACAGAGGGATCTCAGTATACACACTAAGTAAAATAACTTTAGTTAAACACTGTCAATATTTCTTCATCAAATATTGCTTTAACTAGAAATTTACTTTTCTTGGTCAAGTGAGCGTCTCTAGGAAGACTTTCAGACCAAGCTTGGACCGATAAATCACTAAAGTTCAATTTTTTCAAAATGAGATGCAACTTCGAACTTATATGTTTGAAATCATTGATAGTCGGTGGGAAACTTCCAAGTTCACAATAGTGTAGTAAACATAGAAACCATCTCTCGTAACAGTTTTTCACCAATTATTAACTTCTGCATAATTTACCGAAACTTTATGTGAAAGAATATAAGCATATTTCAGGTCCTCCAGGATCCAGGAAAGTGGAAATTTCCAAGCTTATTGCCAAGCGATACGATGGTTTTGTATGCTTTAGTATGGGTGATTTGCTTAGGAAAAAGGTAGAAGCAAATGAAGATGATCAATTGTGGCAAAGAATCGGGAAGAAAATGGATGCCGGTGAGCCGGTGCCTACGGTACCAATTCAAATGTTTCATTTTGCAGGAACCAATTGAATTTGCTTTATTTACAACTGAACTGATTCTTAAGTATTTTTTTATTGAAGTTTAATGCATTGATATGTTTAGACAGAGTCTTTTTACTTCAGAAAATCTGCCGTGAATTGCTTTACTCAAAAATTTACGAAGAGGAAAATACCGTTAGCGGTTACGTTATTGAAGGTTTTCCGCGGGCAAAGAATCAAGGGATCGATTTTGAAAATCAGGTTTCAGTAATTTAGTAAAAGTTTTAAAAGATGTAAAGCGATTCGGTTGAGACAACTGAAACAATTTCATTCTAGATTGGTCGACTTGCTTTGGTGATATTGATCGACTGCACTGAAGAATTTTGTATTAAAACTATTGAAAAACGCAAGAAGGAGGCAATGGAAATGGCATCCAGGCAAGGTAGATAAAAGGTCTAAGTTAAGGATGGGGATTTTCAAAGAGAACAAATTTTTCAGCAATGTTATCATCGATCAAAAATTTTCTCATTGCTTTAAGCATTTTTTAAAACTTTGCAGATGACAGTTCAGAAGCACTAAATGCTCGCCTACAGATGTTCAAGCAGAATACCTTGCCAATGCTTAAATATTTTGATGATAAAGGAAAGCTTAAAGTGGTACGTGCATGAATAGAGTCCTAAAATAACTGCAGATATTACGAGGATGATCTGAGATGGTTCAGAGGAATAGCCCACCGACCTCACCGTAAACATCCTGGAGATCAGTTGTTTGCTGTATTGATCATCCAAACTACTCACTGACAAATCTCAACTGCACTTTCACTTCTTTTACGGCTGACATATACACTTTTTCAAGGTCGATGGCGACAGTGATATAGAGAAGCTTTTTGAGGAAATTGTCGAAGAACTCGATGCCACCATGGAACTTAAAGGTCATCTAACAAAAATTCAAGCTTTTTATTGAAATTGTTAAGGAAAAATATTGGGTAAAGTGCTATCCTATGCTGTGGTAGAATCAAAAGCTTAGTTCATGCAGAAGGAGACGTGATCCACGTGAGTTAAGGATACTCCAAGCATCATTTCCATATTTACAGAATTAAAATACGAGGACGGCCAGATATGATGGATAGTGTCACAGAAGACTGCGGCACAGTAAACTCCGTCCGTCAGTGAATATCTGTGATATGGTTCGACATGATGTTCTTTATCTGGGTATATTGAGTGATTAATTATCAGGAGTTGATCAATCAAGGTGATGTGGTCAAAAAATACTTGTGAAATGCTTTTAGTATAGACAGGAATGTAAGGACTTTCACTACTGTTCTTAAATTTAAAAAAACCTTTTTTTTTTTTTACTAAATAGACAAATCAATGAGACAAGCACAGTGGAGAGACATGAATACGAAGTACACGCATAATAAATATGTGATGATGAAATAAAATTGCACATCAAAGATGGCCGAATAGACAAGTGAAAGTATTAACTGTTTCGTTGGTGTTGAGGAAATGTAAAAGATCTTCGCATTAAACATTTCGAAATGAAAATTTACTAAATGTCACGAATGAAAACTGAAAAAAGGTTATTCATATTCGATAGAAAAAATAAATCAAATAAAACCAATTTAACATTCGAATTCACACCGAAAAAAATGATTTCTTCTTGCAACGAATAAAAAAGAAGAGAAAAAGGAAATGTTTTAGAGTATCATAAGAAATCGAGTTTCATTGTTAATTACAATTTGATACGTACACAACAGAATATGATCAGCATAATTATGCAAAATGGAAGAGCAATTTACATTCATCAAGACAAGGAATCCAGAAGCGGAATTGATGATTCATTCAGCTTCTCTGAGATATTCTGAGCAACCAGTGGAAAGGAAATGCAGCATTCTGCTTCTTTCAAACAGAAACTTAAAAAGAGATATGAAGTCTTGGGAAACCGAGAAGAAAAAAATAAATCAAACTGAAGAGACCAATCAAAATCAGATCTCCGCTAAGAAATTCAAGACTTTTCCGGCAATTTTATACTTCAGTGGGTGTATTTTGTCGCAGTTGCGATCCGGTACTACCATAAACATTCTCGGTAGAATAATCCTGAGTCTGTGACAATCGAGCACGTGCCATGGCTCGAATCGGTAATGTCCCATCAACGAAATCTTCTAGGACAGGAGTACTCTCGTAGCCAGTTCCAAACTGCGACATTTGACTTGGTGTTGGCAAATTACCCTTTGAAGGAAAAAATTACTTTCTATATTTGCTAGGACCTGTTTCAAATAAATTCGGATCAGCTCGTTAACGAGATCTCGAGATAACCTGGAATCAACGTGCTCGCTGATGAATTTCAACAAAAGTACTCTATCAGGTCGAAGGAAGTCCTCTACACGCTTCATATTCACGAAAACTCCAAAACCAAAAGTTTCAAATTCAATTCATGTTAAAAAGTAACGAAATTTTGAGAAATATTCTCACACAGAGTCAGGAAAGGTAATGACAAAAAAAATTGAAACCTTAATATTCCTTCCAAAATTTCCGCAATACTTTTTGTTCGTCTTGCCATTACTCAACAATGCCTTCTCATCCGAGGATACACTGGAAGCTTGCTTGCTATCGTTCTCCATGCCTATGTTTTGCTGCAAAGAGAATTGTTGAAATCTGCCATCAATCTTTCAATTCGAACAGCCCCGTTTCAGCAGAATTTTCGCAGTGATTCGAAACAAATTTATTCCTAACTAATAACTAATTTGGTACAAAGAAAAAGCTCAGCAATGATGCACCTTACCTGTTTCAAATAAATTCGGATCAGCTCGTTAACGAGATCTCGAGATAACCTGGAATCAACGTGCTCGCTGATGAATTTCAACAAAAGTACTCCATCAGGTCGAAGAAAGTCCTCTACAAAACGTTTCATATCGTCACCATGAAATCCCGACAACTGAACATACGCAAAACTTATTTCACTTTTCTTTTCAAAGAAAAAGCTCAGCTATTTAACCGAAATTCAGCTGAACTCATAAAAATTTTCAAATTTCATGTCAACCTCATTTAAATTTAGTAAGACAATTGATTCGTAAGACTTTTACTGACAAAAAGTATAAATACATTTGCGAATAAGTAAGGAATTCTTTGCAAGTAAGAATCTGAAGCTTCTGAGAAACACTGAGCGTGTGAGAAAAGAAGAAACATGAAGTGCAAACCTTCCACTCACGTTTGTTAAGATTCCATAGTACCAGTCGCGCACGCGCTCTTGGCATAAACATCAGGAAGAGGTAGTATAAGAAGTTGACAACTGTGCAAATACCTATGAAAATGAGCCAGAACAAGAGAAACAAGTAGAATTTCTCATTAATCATGTTCATCATGATGACACATTGTACCGTGTGACGCTGTACATTGCCGAGGCGACGTACCTGAAGAAGAGAATTACGATGGTCCAGGTCATATTTTGAGAAGTACCTGAACTGTTAGATACACATGTCTTGAAATTTCATGAATCAAAATGAAATTAAAGAGCAAAATTAAGGAATCTTATGTGGAACCTGGAAGTCACACATAATGACACGTGGGAATACTGCAGATTCCACCCATTCCTTTCCGGATAATACATCGGTTACTGTCTGTAAACAAGTTACCAGCAAGTGCCTTGAGCAATGGCAAAACGAAGATAAAAAACGAAATATAAATTGATAGTACGTGTGATTCTAAATAGCTGAAATGTTTCGGCTTCCTCAGCATTCATGATGATTCTTTAATTCATTAATAAACAATAACTAATTATTACTGTACCAGCAAGCTAAATCTGGCAATCGCAACTTGACGCTGTTAGCCGAGAATCTTGTACAATCAATGGCAGTGATGGCATCGTACAGCAGCACCACCCATCATGGGGGTAAGCTTAGCGACTTAACTTTTTTTTCTATGAAATCCGTCGTGAATTTCAATCTTATAAAAAAGTGAAAAAAGTACGGCGGGTACCTGGAAACCCCACTGCAGATATTCGCCACCAAAGAAGTGCTGCAACATGTAAATCTGTCCGGCGATGTTTAGTACGTAAAAAAATTTTGTTAGCAAATACAACAATGTGGCATTGCTACCCGATCGAGCCAATGCCTGAAATGCAAATATTCGAAATTCTACACTGCGTAGAAAATTAAATTGGCGGTGGAAAAATTGTAGAATGAAGAGAAACTTAATTTTTTCGAAGGAAAAAATATTCTATAAGATTCTAACCCATGTGAAGCGTTCTTGAGATTTGAAAACTGATACTATATCTCCAATATATCCCGCCAAATTCTTTATTTCTACGTCACGATTCTCACCATGCAATGTGGCACATTTTCTAGCTTCTTTTACTATTCCTTGCGGTTGGAGTGCTACCAAGGAATGACGAATGAGATTTCAGGATGATTAAATTTTAATTTAAGAATTTATGAACAATTAAACGCTTCAGTCATTTCAAAATGATGGAAATAACAGCCTTTTTTTTCAAAAGTTCAATAAAAGATTTGGTTACCCAAAAATTTTGTGACGGCGGAAAACAAGTGAGAAATGTGTTCGTAAATGAGCAACAAAGAAATTTCGGAATTCTGAGAAAGGAAAAGTTTCCAAAATATTACCTGTTTCTTTATAAAAAATATTCCAGAAATAGTTGGGAGCAAAAAACATTAAAGCTTGCAATGCTAACACTATCGGCACCCACTGAAACACAATGAAGTTAGTACTGTTTGTTTTTCGATGAACGAAGGTGCAACATTCTCGAATACAATCAAATTACTTGACCCTCATAAGTACGGTATTTGTAGAAAGCACAGTACCCGATAGTAGCTGATCTGATCCCTTCGTTCATTTGGTTCCTCTGGGATTTGTTCCGCAAACGGAATATAATATGAATTTTGAATGAAGCAGTAATCCTCCGCATACTTTTCCCAACCACCTAGAAAGGAAACACGACATTTACAACTTCTTATTCAGATTCATAATCACGCAAATAAATTTTTTGACAAATATGGACTTGCACCTCGAAATTCCATTGGGACCCAGCACTGAATCGGTGAGCCGAAATACTGCTTGGCTGAAATAGCCAGTGCTACCATGGCCATTAGCATGGAAGTTGCATAGTAATTCAAGAAATCCACTTTATCAGCAACTATCTGTGGCTTCACTACTTTATTGATATATTCTGAGATCAGAGGAATTCCAAGCATTTTGCCTAAAGACTTCACGACAATTAAAATCAAAATTTCAATTAAGCTTTATTAAAACAACAGCATATGCAGACCTCGCTTTTTAAGCACTCGATTAATAGAAATTTTGGTACACATACAATCCGAACAAATGCAATTATTTCGAATTAAACTTTGCATCGAAACAGAATTTCGGAAATGTTGAACGAATTTTCAACCGAATTCATCGCATTTTTATGATCAAAAATGTTCTTAAGCAATGATTAAAGGGAAGGAATGTTCGATGCCAATGATTTCAGTCTTTGATAAATCAATGAAAAAAGTGCTAAATTTCAAAATTAATTCAGAACTGAAGACTATTTCTTCAAAGTTTTCGAGTATGAATGGTTTATGAAAGCGGAAAAAAATTCAAATGAAAAATCACTGAAAAAAGAATTATTTCTTCGGGTAAAAGGGATCCACTCATCTTCATTTCGTTTTAGTAAGTTGAGTTTAGTGGAAAAATGAAAATGAATTGCCAGGTTAAAGCACAAAACTGAGCAAATATTGGAAGGAAGGCAGAGCACCCACGCTTCATGATAAAAACTGAACTTTTCTATGAAGCCTATCAACAACAAGGGTCGATTGATTGATTGATTGATTGATTGATTGATTGGTTTGGTTGATAATTTTATTTCCCGAGAATTAAGACCGTCACATGAAGAACGTGGAACACAGCTTTAGTGGAATTGTACTCTTAGTAAAAGTACTCACAGCATTTCCAATTTAAATATATTGGAGCTATCACAAATAATTTTCAAATCTTAATGCATATCTAAGTCAAAATAATTGGAGAATTTGTTTACGTCATTAATTCTTGAGACCACTGATGTCTTCGGTTTTTAAATCTAAATTTCAATTGAATTACCTTGCGCCTCAAACTTGATTGTCCAAATATTAGAATCGTCATACGGGAACATGCAAATGAATTAAATTAAATTAATGATATTAGGAAAATGTTCGTGTAAACCTATCAACAATTCTCGACCGCCAACTTCCCCAATGTCTTTTCTACTACGAAGTGATTGAATCATAGGAAATGTTTTGTGGCTTATGATGGAAAGTTATAAAAAAGTGTATTCTTACAAATGACATCTTATAAATCATCCCATCAATTAGTAAGCAACTACAAAATCATTTTGTGATTCAATTATTTTTATAAAAAATCAAACAACTTAGAAATTGTAAAGCAAAGATCTAGGTATGCCTTTTGAAAATTCAACAGTAAACAAGCAGTGAACAGTTCACGAGCAAGCACTTCTGATGGGTTCACGTTGTCCACTAGCCTCAAAACCAATGGCCATTGTTGACCTTTGTCACAGCGTTCTCTAGATTCTCTCATCGATCGATCGGTTAGAAATATAATGACAACACAATGAAAGAAGCAAAAGTATCCGAGAAAGATGAGAAAAGTTTAAGCATCAAGAGTGGCTCTGATCAATGTCAATGAATTATAATCAAACTTTTGGACAAAAAGCGAGTTTTGCTTCCCTATAATTACAAAAATGATAATTATTTAACGGGCAGAATGGTTTTAAAGAAACGAATTGCTTTTTAAAGTAAAAAATCAAAGAAATCAACTATTTCACTGAAAATTTTTTGAAATTTTAGATCAAGGATAATTAGCATGGAGAGCCTTAGAAGTAGACAGTGATGACAGGTTGGAATGGAATGGTTCCTTGCAAAATTATTTTAAAATAGTACACTAGCAAAACGTAAGCGACAAAAGAGAAAAAGAGTGCACCGATGTTTCGATGTCATCAAATGGTCAAAGAACAGTGTAAAGTAAACGGAATGTCATAGAGAAGTCTATCTTCGAGTACCATCCTCGGAGACCCCGACCTCTTCCTTTCCTGTCCCCTCTCTCTCTCTTCTTCACACTCTCTCATTGCATCTCAGTCACCCGGCATCGAAAGATTCAGCTTAAAAAGTGGCTACCGTCCACTGCTGGAGCACTGATACGTACAGAACTGGGCGATTAGAGACGCATGTGTCAAGAAAGAGACAAGGAAATGACGAAATCGAGGATAATTTGACATTTGTCACTTTTCATTTCCAGTCGATAAAATTCATATGTGGGAAGTCATCATCCTGAAAGTTAGATGATCTGATGGATGATGGCTGTACAGCCCCTGGCTGAATCAATGAGTGACAACATTTCGATGGCAATCCAATTACCCCCAACCAATATGAAATACTTTATTTCAGCTCTTAGTTTCTTCACTGATTTTTAAATTCCCTTTAGATGCGTTATTGCAGACTTTTAAAGCGTTTGTCCTCCGCCACTTTTAGCGTAGAAATTGATATCCTCCGTCTGAATTTTCAGAGTCCTTTAGGTTCACATTTCTATTCATGTATTCAAACTGTGTGAACGCATACATCATCAGAAAGATGAGTTATTCGCGAGAAGCATAATGTCCCCGCTGACCGTCATTCTCATTAAGGAACATTTCGCTCAATCCGTTCCGAATTCAGAACAGTGCTTGAATAGGAAATAGGCAGTGTCCCACGGAAAATACCAAGTGCACTTCTCGCTCACCTTATTTCCCTTGGTTTGCAGTATTGCCATAGATTCGATGTTGTGTGATCGAAATCATAAATAAAGAAGAGAGTATTTTTGCTGGAATTTGGGGCGAAGGTCACCATTCATATGATTCATGTTACCTTCGATATCCCACGTGATCCGGAAGAGGTTGTAGAAATTCAACCTTCAAAGCTCATTGATTGCGTCTCATCAGCAAAAATATTTATCTATTGCTGTGCGACTTTTGAAAACTTTTTATCAAATCGCATTTCGAAACATTTGGTCAGAGATTTATCAAACGTATATGATACCATTTCATCAATAAGCTCTTCTAAAGTATTGGTACCATGGAGTTGATCACATAAGAGTCAACATTTCCTCGTCGTGTCTCTTACCAGGTCGGAACCCACGACCTGATATCATTGCCGCTGACCGCGATGTCAATGGATACTGAAATTTTCCTTATAATTTCTAATCATACAATCTTTTTTCATAAAAATTAGTGATAACACCTATTTCTCACAAAAAATCCGATTGAAATTATCCATTTCCCAATTTTCAACGAAATTTTATTCCTCTATGTTTTCGCAACAGTTTGCTTTCATTTATCATTTAATGTTTTTATTAAATATTATTCCTACATAAAAGATCGAGGAAACAACAGCAACATGGCTAGCGCCATCAATTCCAAGAGCTGACCTTAACGATCGCGGATTTGATGCTTCATTGTCGCCACTTCGCTGAAATCTTTATGATAATGACTTTCCACGGTCAATTGACCTGAACAACTAAGAAAGATTCCTGGAGAGACAGAAGAAAGTTGAATGTTTGCATGACACTACCCCATTATTCCATTCCATTCCTTTGCTTTGCTTTGCTTCATTTATTTATTAGTTCTATCAGACAATAAATCATCTTACTCTGAGCGAAGGAAATTTCTCGAAATAAGAATTATCAATAATTCCAATGACTTGATTTACAAGCAAACAACAGCACATCAGCGTAGCCAGCAATGCTTTGCACGAATTAATTCTCGAGGAACGAAGTGATGACGTCATTATGGGTTCTGCAGTTTCTAAAATTTCCTTCTTGAGCAAACAGTGTGTCAATTTCTTTTTGCATTTATGACGCTTCTATTTGCAAAAATTGAGTGAAAAAATTTTAACTGTTATGGAAATCGAATTAAATTTTTCGGAATTTGATGTTGCAGTTATGATCAACTTCGTGCATCATGCTGCTTTACAGCAATATGCTCACCAATCAAACTTTCCCAAATTTAATTTCAAAACGAAAGACTAAAAAACTCTGAAATAAAATAAGTTCAAAATTAAGGGTCTGGAAAAATCACAAGCTCTGACTTGTTAAGTAAGTTGAAGAGAATTAGATGAAAATAAACTCAAAAATTCAAGAGAGGAATTAAATAGTTTAACTCAGTGGGAGTTTTGAAATTTAAAACGCTATATCCACAATACAGCCTATCTGATATCATAATTAGCGTCCAATTCATTTTCAAATTTTTTTCCTCGCAAACGAGCAATCGACATTTGATTGTGTTCGTATCCAGGCTACACAATTTAAAGCTTTTCTTTCCACTCATCTACTTTGCTTCTTTTGTAAATGTAAAATTTTAAAGTCAGAAATTTTTGTCTATTGAAATTTCCTTTACCACACTTGAGATTGTTGGGATAGCTTTCCTTTTCCTCAAATGAAGTTTCAGTCGTACCTGTTGACGGTATTCTCACATTCATAGCTGAAATCTTTTGCACGGGCAATTCCACTACTTTTCTTTGCAGAACCAAAAGTGACTATTTTCAACCACCAGATTTCTGAAATTTTTAGTGCAGTATTCCAAACGGAAAGCTTAATGCATACTGCACTCATCGACACCTAAAACTTTTAAAAAAGTTCAAAAACAGAATTGAATGAATTCTTCCTGGCAACCAAATTAATTTCATTGCCCATTGCTAGTAAAGGCTGGTAAGACCATTACAAATCAAGGATTCATCACATAAACGACATTTCTTTGAGCTCAACTGATGATTCATTCATTCTCTCCAATCGCACGTGAATATGTCACGTGACTGTAATCAGCTTGCACATCACGTATTTGCTGCTGCAAGTTACACCTTCGCTTCTGAGATTTCTCCATTTCTCTCTACAATGAAGTCCATGACCACCTTACACCACCCTATTGCTAGATGTGGCAGTGCTTTTTTTAATTTAAAGTAACTGGAAATCCTCATTCGCAAAAATCTCAGAGCCTCAAATGATAGTGATTCAACTGTTGGTTTATCGCTGTCAGATGGTTACAGATCCCAGTTTTGGTTAGATTCACAATTCAATTCTTTACCACTATCGGAAGAATATGGATGAAAATTTCATTGAGTTTTACGAGAAAAAGCGCGATTCTGTCGAGTAAGATTTATAATTGTTCTGTGGTGAAGGAGAGTGCTGAATTTCAGAAAAATTCCACTCGTCCGTTAAAATTAAATTTAGATATCAATAAGTGTGAGCAGTTAGAATGTTTTAAACTAGTACTGATTTTAAATCATTCCTTGATGCTTAGAAGCCATTTCTGAATTCCAGCAATCTTCCAAGTAAAATAATACAAAATTTCGATCAAAGTGTTCAATATCTTTTGATCAGGTGTTTCCTGATGGCAATGTAAGTCTACCCTTAATAGTTTTTGGGTACTTGAAAATAAAGAGAATCCTAAATAGGGAAAATTAGCAGTATAATAATGGTTCGTGCTTCAACGTATCATAATTATTATTAGTGACAAATTCTTAACAATTACAAAAAAGTACGAAGTGCTGTCTTAAGTTTTACATTATTACGGTAACAGCCTTTCTTCTGGCAATAAAGTTCGCAGTTGGACTGCTTCTGCATCTGTCCAAATACTTCGATCAGTGAAGAATTCTATTCCGGTTAATAGTTCTATATCGCGTATTCGGGCTATATTGTCATGGAGATATTCCGAAGCTTCCTGTAAACAAAGAAAAATGCCTACAGTGATGTTAGAAAAACGTGAGAGCAACGTAAACTCTAAAAAAAATTGCAAGATTCTTCGATGTAAAATGAACTGTACAAATTGTCTTACTAAGCAATTTAAATTTCTGTCTTTTAGAGGTAAGATGTAAGGGACGAATGTGACATCCTTGCAAGAAGTACGACCGATCAGTGGGCGATTTTTGCACCACATGAGCACGAAGAACAAATGAGATGGGTCACTTTTCCTAGAACACAGTATTCATTTTCAATGAGAAGCAGAAGAGATATTACTATGTACGGATACCTGCTGGGCAATATTAAAATTTGTCAAAAGTAGGAAAGATCATAACAGAGGAGGAATTGTGCACCTGATGAGGTCATCACTGTCGCGTACTCCGTCTCCATTCTGATCATACACCGCACCAGAGTAGATCCGTAATTGTCCATGCTTCATCAGATGTTTAGCTGTTGCATTTAAAACGTGCTGCCACATTTCTAAAAATCATTTTTTTACCCCGAATAATCTGTTTTATATTTTTGATCATTGCGGCCGGTTTCTGACGACACCTTAGCGACGGATCTGTCGGGTAAATCTAGTCGCAGTCGCATGAATGCTAGGGCATACTCCAACGATGACGTGCATGGGCAAGACCTGGTATATGCGAATCATGATGAGCAAGGGTTTCTGGCTTATGGACTAAGCACAGAACTATGACGTGCAGAAGACGTTTTACGATAGCGAACGCTACAACCATGTGGAACAAATGCTAAGAAGAAAAAGGAGATAGTCCATTAGAGACATCATGAGCAGTTCTAAACTGTCACCAATTTTGCAAAATTTACCTTCAGCAAAAGCCTTTGGCACAATCACTCGTGCCAGATCAAGCGTGTAATAGCGATCTGAAACAATATCTGTGACACTACGACACCCAAGCGTGAATAAACAAACGAGACTATGATGGCCGAAGTTGTCTGACATTTGTGGAATTATAAAGATGAATATACGTTAAATCATTAATCCATTACACATTATTCACCAATAATTCCAACCGAGTGGTCTCATTCTACTCTATCGAAAGCCTTCCGAGATGTTTCGCTTCAGTCACTCATTACTTAAAGTTGTTTCGTAACCGATAAAAAAATAAGTTACCAAGATTTCCAAATAACGAAATAAACGAATGATGTTCATCAGTTGGAGCATCACATGGATCAGTTTGTTCCCCATTGCCAATATAAGTTATACAATCACTCCTTGAAAAAGCCATTTTACTTCTGTGCAAGTCATTAAAAAACGTTAAATACGTCCAGCTAGTTTTGATATACTACCAATTCCATTTAAACAAAATTTCACTTCAATTTTTCCATCCAAAAAATATCCTTCAAGATTCCTTCCACCATAACTGTCTTTTGCAGCTTCTTATCAAAGTGTAAAATTGCATCACACATCTGTAAGCTACAGAGTTCACCAGTGAATTGTTGACTAGCATTGACAGAACTGGAGAATTTCGTCGAGCAATTCTTGTAGATGTCATCCATTGGCTGAATTATTTGAATAGTTAAGAGTTACCGGGAAACAAAATTACCGGAAGGAAACACCGTTGGGCCACATCTTCATATCCCATTGATGAACAATGAAAAATTATGAGTGAGACATACTTTCTATCAAACAGTCCGATGATTATTTCCGTTCAATTTCTTACAACTATTTCTGAGATTGCATGCTGGGATTAAAATCTTCCACAAATGAAGCTCATAATCCTGTAAATGATACGAAAGAAATTACCGTACAATCAGACGATAAATTACACGTTTTCATCTCTATCTTATCAGTACACTGAACGGTTGGATTATCCGCAGTCGTTCTTGGATAGGCCGGCGGATTGCGAAGGACACTGAATAGAGTACCGTTGGTTCCGTTATTTGGAGCCGCATCAATTCGTAACAAATCTTCATAACAAAATGTTACAAAAGATGCATTGTTTATTATTTCCAAAAGAATAACAAAATATTTCAACTGAAAGCTTTTCCAACCGAACAGTAAATGATTGATCTTGCCTTTCGCAGCTCCATGATTTCAATGCTCTTTAGATCGTAACAGCTTTTTTGTCATCCTATCAATTTTAAATTTGAAAATAGGAACTTACGTGCAAACAAATTATATAGCTCAATGTTCTGGAATTCATCGATCTCCCGATTTCGGGCAATGTCAGGACCGAAGGCCAAAAAGATCGCTCGCATGCTAACAAGTCTATTATCAAAGCCATGATCACCGCGAAGTTTGTACGATTTTTTCTCCTCATCGGTTCTGAATACAAAAACTTGTGCTCACTGACGAAGTAACATTGTCTCAGAACATTTCAACTACATTCAAACAATATTCTCTACGTTATGAAGGTTAATCGCATTAAAAATTTACGAAATAACCCAAAAACGAAATAATCCGACGATTAGTTCTGAAAGCGCCGTAAGAGAAGTTCATTTAACAACACGCAGATATTTAGTCTTTCCACGGCAGTGCCACAACTGTCTGAAGAAGGACATACTTGAAAATGCATACTCCTGGACGTCCTTTAATAACGATATCACCCACTCTCGGTCCAGCATAGTGAAACCTTATGGGAACGAAATCCTTTCTGTATGCCAAGTAACGACTTCCATGCCGACATTTCAGATTCGAAATTAAATCATTTGTAATACTGTCTGTACCTGGAAAACCAGAAGAGTTGAATATTTAATTCAAAGAATATTTGATCACAGAGAAGTAACTGTCAATTACTCTGTTCAGGTGAATGAGCGCTTTGGTTGATTTGGATTCGAGCAACCACTCCAGAGAAAAATAGGTCATTGAACTGTGCTCCAAGGTAATTCGTTCCAATCACAGACTTTTCCATTTCAATTTGCTGCATACCTGATAAAATAAAAAAAGCATTAATTCACATTTCGTATATGACCCAGTAAAATAAATCGAGGTGGGTATCCTCTCGAGAGTTTAATTTTAAATATTAAATCAAAATTATGGATTACTTCAATATCAATCTTTGGATAAAGAAATGTATTTCAAAAAATTAGAAGCTTCAAGTTTTTAAAAAAAACTTCAAAGGCAAACCATGATCGGAAAGAAAAATGAAATTAATGCAGCCAGTTAGACCTTCTTGAGTAAGTCGGCTTATCAAATAGTTCATCATTCCATCCATTACGATCATTGCCGTGCGAACCTTAATTATCCATTTGAAACTGTATTTCATTTAAATCTAGTTCAGTCGAATGATTTAACTAGTCTGATACAAATCTTCTAAACCGGCAAAGAATACATTGCGACTTACAATCATTGTTTGTACCAATTCATCGAAATGGAAACTCAGTTGGAAGCGTCATTACATTAATTATGTGGAAGCAAATTAATTGAACCGTTGGTAAACAAGATCTGTATTGGAATTGCTTACTGGTTGAGAATGCGGTCCACCCAGATGTCCCGAATAATCCGGTTCCTCGAAATACATCTTGATGATTGATGGTCGTTCGCCATCCGGCAGATTCAGCCATTTGATTAGCTAAAAATTCACAATTTTTCGTTCCGTTTAACATTGTATACAAATTTTCTGACATTCAAACAAGGAAAGTTCATAATTGAGCAATTCACATCTGTTTGTCTTCTTTAAACCGATTCTTCTGTAATTTATCCAGTTAATTCAGTCCAGACTTCATGCGATTCTTTGTTCAACGGCTAATTGGAAAATTAGGATAAATTGCTTGCTGACATGCATGTCTCAGAAATGCAAATAACAGCGCGTTTGTGGGTGAATTAAAGGATTTGATTGGAGATTTTTGATCACCTAAAGGAGAAGCAAACAAAAAAGTATGTAAATTTTCATTCTATCAAACTATTTAGGAAAGACAATGAAAAATATGAATTACTGGTACTAATATCTGTTTTTTTTTAATAGAAAAGAAGATTGACACTTGAATTTGTAAAGAGAGCTTACTGTGTCAACTCGATGTGTGAATGGCACAGAGCTGTCGTATTTCGACCAGTGATTTGGCAGTTGTCCTAAAAATGCTCGTTTTTGCAGAGTCTTGGCGAAGACTTGAAGAAGAGATGACATAGACAAGTTGACATTTTGGATAAATTAATTGCTAGCTGGAATGGATGCATAAGAGTAAAATAGACAAGAGGTTTTTGTGGGTGAACTGAGATATGCGATTTAAGAGGTCATGCGAAAGCTTTAGAGTGTTAAATATGGGGACGATTCAAATTTCAGGGTCATGTTATTTATGAAAATCTCTTTCCTATGTTTACAGTAATGAAAGAAAGTCAGGAAACTTCAACATTATATGTCTGTCTAATCATTCTTAATAATATGATCAAGCGATTTCTTACCATTTCCTTCACTTCCAGGCCAGAAAAATACTGCTGATTTGAGGCCAGCCTTTTGTGCTGTTTTCCATATCTGAATTCTTCACTCCAATAAAAAATTTTTCTGATTCTTAGAAACGCGGAAAAAGCAGAAAAACATTTATTACATGGGAATATTTGCTGCTACTCTTTGGACTATAAATTAGAAAGATTAAAAATTAAATTTTTACCGGTTCTCCTAGGTACCAGCCAGATTCATTTGTACTTTTCTTGAAAAAATCCTAAAAATGAAGAATAATTTAAACGTAAAGCATGTTCCGACGGCCACTGTGACGAATAATCAGATTCGTGTTGAAAACTTCTAGTATGTGAAGCATCATTTCTAAATATGTAATGAATGGTGTTACCTTGAATTGGGTGTCGTAGAATTGGTTATCGACAATTCCGTGCCAAGCGGGATAAAGACCCGTTGCCATCGTGTAATGATTTGGAAAAGTCTTGGAGGGAAATGTTGGTAACATAAATTTGCTGTGAGTACCATAATTTATAAACCGCTGGATTGTTGGTGTGATATTTTCAAGCAAGTAACTACTCCGGAAACCGTCGGAACTGATAATGACCAATGGAGGTACGTCAAATCTGCAATGCATACTTCGAAAACCACTGAATGATTCCGCAGATACTTCTGAGATATCAGAAGACGATAATGGAAGAAGTCATTCACTTCTGCTGTAATCATTATGGCATCACTTGCTCTGTGCTAAAGTTACTTACTTCCTTTTACATATACTTAGATCGTCGTAGTCGGTAGGCTGAACAGACTGAGAATTTTTTTTTGAAATTGCAAGCAAAGCAGCTAATATGACGACAGCAGCGATGAGAAGAGAGACTATCACCCCACAAGCGAACAGTGTGCGCTTTCCCAGTTTCACTTTCTTCTCTTCTGTGTGTAATGAGATATCTTCCCTGAACTGATAAGTTGGAATCACCGGACTTGTCTTCTGAAAGTATCTTTCCGCTTGTTTTGCCGTATCGTACTCATCACTGATAAGTCAGTGCTACTGCCATTGATGATATATTATCATTTTTTATAATATATCTTTGCGACGTTGAAATATAAATAGAATATTTGAACATCGTTTAATTTTTGTGATGTTTTAAGCAAAATACAATTGTTCGGTAATATGGAGTCATCAGAGCCATAAATACTTTTATTTTGGTGATAAGTGGTAGTGCAGCACTTAGTATCATTTCCGAATTCACACGCATTTGGCCCAGGAAATGAGAATGTCCGGGCTATTATTGTTCAGTGATATGAAGTCATCAAAGCTAACTGCGATCAAAGGTATTCAGGGAATCTTCTGGCTCACGAAGACTTTAATATCAAATTTCTCACATTTGTTTAACATTCAAAGTTAATGGAGCAATGAAGGTCAATTGAATTACTCATAGGCCAACCATTATTAAGCCCAATCGTCAATATTCATGTAATCTTTCTTTCGCTGGCAAGTATTTTAACCATTCTGATCGATCTTTCAAAAAAGAAAATCGTCGAACAACGAAAGAATGGAGAAATGCAGTTTGAGACTTTGTCGGCTTTCGAAGCACGGATTCCTTGTCACAGCTCGTGAGGTGACATGATACTATTTCCAAGTGCAATGTTTCGCTGCCATAGCTTGCTTGCAATGAACATTTACCTTGGGTGCAACTGCGGCCATTGATTGCTCTGTTTGTTATTGCAAATAAAATGCGTCGTCAGTCAGTCCCACAATGCGATATTTCGATACTTCCTGCTGTGTTGTGATGTGCTGTGCTGTAAAATTCGATTCAACAAAATATATTATTCATCGTTCAGAGGAATGGCACCAAATTTCATTTGTTTGTCCTATATTTCCGTCCTTGTACTCTTAGCAAACCAATCCAGAAGTGAGTGTTTATTTATCACAGACAAAGAATGTCTTAAACTGATTAACTAGTCTTGTTGGAAGCAACTAGCTTTCCTACGAATATAGGACAGATTAGTTAACTCTTCAAAACATTTTAGTCTATCTTTCTAACTTAGCAATTATTAGAAGATGCCGATGACCAATGCAAGGTAAATGGTTTAGAATAAACATGAAGTGCAGTACCACTTATGTCACATCAAAAAGTGTTTGCTTTGCGAGAAAACATATTGGAGTAATCTCTTTTGAAGATGGCTAACGATCTGTATCGAATGTATGGCTTGAGGAATGTTGGAATTAAGGAACATATAAACAACATCCACGTAGGTGACAATTTAAAAATTGAAAGTAAAGTTCAAAAAAATTATCGCTACTTTTAAAATCAGCACCTATGTGTTAGACATAGAAATTAAGAAGTAAGTTATACATAAAAATCATATTTTGTGCTCAAATTTATAGCTCTGTGATCTTTAGTCGTCATAAAAATGTATTCCTATCTGATATCAAATAAACTGAAATTGAATAGGAAATGAAAATGGCTTTTCAGCTCTCAGGGAAACAAAGTAAAATTGACAATTGCTGAAAAGTTTCAACTATGTAGGCTTTGATGTCATGAATATGCAAACAATTTTGGTTTGAAATGAACTTTGATTCAACACATGTATAAAAACTTTCACATTGCATTGTTCAGCGTGGATGAGGGTTGCTATAAAGAGTACTAGAAAATGAGAGACCAGGATTTGTAAATATTTCATCGGTGTCTACAGTTCTACTGCTTATATCGACTAAAAAAATGATAAAAATGGAAAGCAAAAGTAAATCTTCAAAGGTAAAGTAAGAAGTTAATCAAAAACTAAATTTCAAGATTACGATGGTTGAAGTGCTAGATGATAGTATTGCAGTGGAATGCTACCAGGTTTATAAGGAACGGGGAGTGCAGGAAGTAGGCAAAAAAGTCAAAATGAACTGTCTTAAGCGAACATCCTTTTGCCATACTTGCCCAGAATAGCTTTATTGCTTTATTCGCTTTGCCTCCTTCGAAAAATCCCGCCTGAACTCATATTGCCATATTTTAGCCGATCTTTGGTCGTTCGGTTTGGATGATTCAATGTATCTTGAGTAGTCAAAACTTTCTTCGTCATTAAGTGTCTTTTAACCGTCAGAAATCATTTTTAGTATTAGTCCTTGTCAGCTGTATATCGTCCCATTTATTGTTCTTTCTTTTTTTGAAAAGAACATTTACAGTTTTGAAGCAGATGAATTATTATGATCAAGGTGGGTGAAATTAAGAAATTACAGGAGCATAGTGATCACAATTAAGAAAAAAACAGCGCTAAGCAGATAATGGAAGAGTTTATGCCGTGAGTAAGAGGACGAAGAAAATTTTTAAATTTGAAGATAATTTCTGAGCGATTCCGTTAGGTCATAAAGCTGTTAGCAACAATGATCGTAGAGTACGGTAATGGCAATTCATTCCTTTTTCGATGTTTCTAACAGTCGCGATAAATCATCGAGAAAGTACACAGTTTGTTTCCAGAATGTTTATTATTTTACAGCGGCAATGTTCTGCACTTTCATTACGTATCTTGATTGATAGGTACTATCCATTGCTCCAGCAAACTTTGTTGTAATTAGTGTTTGCCTGATGAGCGATTATACTAAATGATATGAATAACGTTGTTCGTCTGAAGAAGGGAAGTTTCATGATTGAATTGCAAGCTAAGGTTCTTAATAAAAGTTAATAAGTTAAAAAGAATTTATGAAGGAAGGGCAGAACCAAGGTGGGACAAAGAAGGTGTACATTCACACGCTCACCGATAGTCATGCTAATAAAGCGAGGGTTATAATGACAGCAATGATAACAAAAAAGATGAAAAGT
Organism: Madathamugadia hiepei; assembly: GCA_013365335.1. Lineage (NCBI taxonomy): Eukaryota > Metazoa > Nematoda > Chromadorea > Rhabditida > Onchocercidae > Madathamugadia > Madathamugadia hiepei. The sequence continues at coordinate 27,323 of JABVXS010000274.1, forward strand.
GGTGCAAGCAGGTAAAAGCAGCAATTGACCCAATACCACGTTGAAGAACTCGTTTTTCTACTTTCCACCAGACGAACTCCGTCAACAGCGTCATCCATTAGTCCACTCATTGACCTTAAATTTCATGTTTTGCAAACTGTCATTTGAACTGTCATGTTGTTAGGAAAAAGCAAAAAAAGCTTTCCACAATTTTCATCTTAACTATTTCAGGTTAATGAACAAATTGAAGGGGAAATCATTATTGCCGGAAGCACTTTGCACTGTAGGTGACATGAAACAGATCAAAATACAAATAATGAATCGAAAGGAGTCGGCAAATCCATCAAGAAATATTTGTGCATTTATGCTGAACACCACTCCTGCAGGAAACAGTCAAGTATTGCTAGTCGTAGCAGCTAATATGTTTCATAAGTTCTCGTGGATTTCATTTTATCAGGTCACCTAGACGTATCTCTCGGTACATTTTCGAGGGTAGCAAATTTATGAAAATTGCCTGTATTTCAATTCAAACGAGCAATTGCAATTCCATTACATAATTGTGATTTACATTCTTGCAAATTTTATTTTCTTCGCTATCCTACAAATCAGGAATCGCCATAGTTCCCGCACTATAAATTTCATTAGTTCTATTGAACTAATTTCTAACACTGAAAGCCGAACCTAAGTAATAGAGATATATACAAAGCGAAAGTGGGATAGAAAATCAGTTTTAAATTCTAGTTGGTTTAAGGAGTTCGAGTTTCCTGAAAGCAACTTCCGCTTTAGACTTGAAGTTGAGGAAGCTAATAGTCATAGACTATTGTACCAATGCCGTTAACTGCTAATTAGTGTTTACGGAATCCCTGTACCAGAATACCGGCTTTAATTATAATTTAACTAAAATTCTGTTAATAACACCAAACTTCAACTTGTTATTACCGAACATTTTTACGGTCAGTTGTCTTGATGAAGGAGGAAATTACTGAGTGATGAGGCATAGCACATTCACATACATTGAACTGCTCATTTGGCTATTGAAATCAGTACTTTGAATTTTTGACAACAACCACCTCGCTGTCAGATAAGGCAAGGTTGGAATTCTTGAGAAACAATCCCAGGAATGCTGGACATATCTCTCATTTAATTCCAGTAAAGTTTATCGAGAAGTGACTTCATTGTTTTTGATTAAAGTTTGAAAGTTCGAGGAAGTCACAAGACGAAAAAAACATTGAAAAGTACAATACCAGCGGCAACAACACAGATAATTGGACAAAGAACGAAACACAGCAACTTCAAGAAGGTCTTTTTACACTCAGCCCGATAATCCTTTCTACGATTTACGGCATCTACTGCTATGCTGAAAAGTTGTACATTGACTGTCAGCAGTTCATCGCAATGAAATTGAATCTGGTAAACTCTGACATTCTTCTGCAGCTATTTCTGATGTGGAATTGTGCAAACACAAAGCTATCATCACCTGGTCACGTGAGAGTCTTCATGCATTTCCATAAAATCTCCTTAAACTAGCAAAGCGCAAACTAACAACTAACTTCTACCATTTAATTATTTTTTGCTATGAATGTGTTTACATCAATGTCTTTTATTTTTTCTCGTGAAATAAAATTTTACCATTGATCGGTCTTGTATGGATGCGGTGTAAGAAGACCTTCTTCGGGATTAGGTCCTTTAGCACCGTGCAAGTCTTCACCGCCATAACCGAGTTCCATTCCATCCCCAACTTTTCCTCTCCCTGCAAGTTATACGGTCTTCAGCAATTATTCCAATTGTCGTCATTGTGATGTAATTAATAAAAAGTTTCCACAAAATTGTTGCTGCAGAATGCGCCATATTCATTCCAAACTTAAAATTTAACATCTGCTCTGCAGATTGTAGTGAAAAATTTTGCATATTGTAATTTGTGGTGTTTCGACAGGTAGAAAAATCTGCAAAGTATTTCTGCGGCAGAAGATAAATAAAACACCGAAAGCACTAATTACCACAATAATTAAACTACGTCAGAAGAAATGTGTCAAGAAAAGATTACGTAGTATTTGTTGAGAATTTGTTGCACTTTCTTCGGACAATTGAATCCTTCTATCCTGAGGTTGTTCGTTGTCATATATCAGTTGTCCATAATTTCTCAGTGGCTACAAACACTGCATTTCTCGACGATTCAATTTGCATTGATAAGTTCAACCTTACAGAATATCTTATTTTTCCTTTTGATCATTTCAAGGGTCAAAGAAATGACCAACCGACTGTAAGCATTGATCGGCACTAGTATCTGATGCCAGCGGTAGCTCAAAGCTATTATCTGACAGTGCGGAACTTGTAGAAGGACGACTTTCCTTCTTGCTCGTCCATAATCTTAGCTGAATTGGTGATTTGGATGATTTCGCATCCGGTGATTTCAAATAATTTCTTCCTTCTTGAGGAATGTATCGTTGTGAACGTTTGCTTTGCATTGCATTTCTCGCGCTTAAGATACCGTCTTCCAATCTGAAATACCCGAAGTTCTCGATAGAACGACATGGATCGGACCAAAGACTGCAGAAAATTTTTCGTTCATTAGATGTAAGCCATAAAGATGTGCGTTATATTCATGACACTACCCTAATCAGCCAAATAACAGAGATGAAATAAGTTGGGAAAATAAGCAGTTGACCTTGGAATTACTTGTTCCGTTTGCCGCATCGGTGAAGCGCGACAACTTTTGGAATGCTCCGATCCACTGGATGCACGTCTAGCAATTTGTCGTTGAACTGATGATTTGGAATACTGAGAATGAGCCTAAGAATTTCTAATTTTGTTTCGTTGGAAAACTCAGATATATACTCCGCCTCTGGCAATTATTTTGTTTCAACAACAATTTTCAACTTTTGTAATCAGTGCCAGAGAATTATGTGGCAAGAATAAATCATTCGGCAAATTGGCTTTGTTTATGTATTTTTCGAAAATTCCGGATATATACAGACTGATTAACGACAGTTACGTTTTTCTGTGATTCCAAGTTAATCACTGTTGGCAGCTTTTTTTTTATCATTGCACTTTCCATTTCAGCATCATACGGTGGTTGATGGCGTGCAGTTCTCGTTTTATTGTAGTATTCCGGTGGCGGAGTACCCCTATGCACATACGCTACTCCGCTTCCGTCCGGTGAAAACTGTCTTCTTATCACAGTCCGATTCTCTGGTGGAACACCGTTTATCAGTGTCTCATATGCTTTACGTATTGGGGTCACTGTAATTTGAAATCAATGAATCTGTTGACATTTCAGCATAATCAAATAAATGAATCGTGAACAGTTTACATTCAATCAATATTTTTAAATGCATCATATAGTCCGACTAAAGATCAAAACAAAGCCTTTTTTAATTTTCCATACATAGTACCTTTCCTACGTACCATCGTAGGATACTAAGTTCAGATGATGAAAAAGGTTATTGAAAAATCCATGACCTGCGCCGGAATTGGGAATAGTGACATATTCAGCAGCTGATGGTCTGTGATTTTTTTGTAAATCCATCATGTATTCGTTATGAGTCATCGCTTTCGGGTCGTAGGAGTATCGCTCTGACGAATTCCAATCTTTTAAACGTGGCGATGTTTTTCGAGTTTTTGTTTCCTCACTGATCAATTTGATCGGAATAATTCGTTCATATGGAACATTTCTGTAATAATATTGTAGTCATTCTCAAGTGTCTAGAAATCAGTAATGCTGGTAAGAGTCGTGAAATCCAACTTTTTCATTTTTAAATTAACCAAGTTACTAAATCAGCTTTTTGCGCTATTTCGTTAGGTTTGAAAAACTTTTCAAATCTAGTGAAAATTACGATTTTTAATTACGAATGTCCAACAGCAATTAGAAAAAAAAAAACTTGTGAAGGCAAATATGCTGCAGCAAAGATAATCTGATCTTTTACATTCAGACACTCATATGCTCTTGTATTCTTCAACTAATATTAATAATAATTAGAAATCAATGTAATCTGAAATTTGAGCTGAGTCCAGATAACTTGACGGAAAGCTCAAATCTCTCATTTAATTTCAATCAATAAAAAAATTTACGAATACATTTCTGTTTAAAAAAAGTTTGTATTTAATAACTGGAACAATAATTAAAAAGGACCAAATTTGCATGCCTCGTAGATGGTTGTGTAGAAGTTGTTGTATTCTGCAAAACATCGTCATCGAAGACTTCGGTATTCTCGTCAGGAATGATTTGTCGCGGTTTCAGTCGTCTGGCTTCTTGAAAGAAGCGGTCTAATTCATCCATTGACATATCCCAACTTAACTTTGCCCTTTGATTTGCTGTTTCATCATTTCCTGAAATATTTTTTAGCTATAAACAAGTAGAAATCTCTTCCAATTAGCATGGTAACGATCGATCGTTAACTAGTATTTGAGAATTTGTTTTGTCTTTTCCTTCTAAATTGAGCAAACTTTTTATTGTCTCGGAAGTGTTTTCTTTCAATTCCAAAAATCACATGGAAAATGGAAACTAAACATGGGAAAGTTATTCAGCCAAGTAAGACAAAATAATGAAATGATTAGCAATGTGCACGTACTTGCAGTGTATTTCCAATGCAAAACGGACTTTGTTAAGAGTATTGATAAGAATTGCATTTGGTGGGTAAGCAGTAGAGTAAATCATCAGAAGTTATGTCATTTCACCGAACAAAAGCTTTCGGACAGCAAGAAACTGACATGGATTGGGGAAATTCACACATGCAAAAAGTGTGCAAAGTGACTGTCACCTCTACTTGATCATACACCGTATCAGCAGCGCTTCAAGTGTCTTGAGTGTGATAATTGAAGAAACGACAATATTGTGGAAAGTAAGTGAGCAAATAGAATTTACTGCTCGATTATTTGAAATTTGAGACTAAAAATTATTTTAGAATTTCAGTGATCGGTTCAACAATAAGATTTGTGTGTTTTGTGATCCAATGCTTCGTTATCGGCGTTTTGATACAAACGGAGATGACGACAGTGTCAACTGTTTGCGATCACTCAATGTGTTTGTATCCATTGAACCAGCTTAAGTTGGTCAGACAAGACGTCCGATCATCAAAATTCATGATTGAGCAAATCTTAAAACTTGCAAGTTTTTGAAAATTACAATTTTATGTTTTGAACATGCCCAATCGAACGTTACCATTCCTTTCGAAATGAAATTTTTTTTTTTCGAAATGTGGAATTTTTTCTATTTCCGTCTGTTCTCTTCTCCTTTCTCATCTCTTTTTTGTGATTACTATAATTTGGGAAGAATTCATCAATTATAATTTCAGTTTTATCAAATTTTTAGATAACCCTAGAAATTTGAAAGTGTTGTGAGCGAAATGGAACAATTGTGGCCAAAGAAGAAAATATTATGAATAATAAGCCAAAGTGATAAGTGAAAGTTACTACAAGAAATAAAGAAATAAATTATTCACTCGCAGAGAGAGAAGGACACATAATGTAACAATAACATGTGGCCATGTCCTAATTTGTCCTTTGGAAAAAGAAACATTGAAAGGTAAATAAACGGATGATCTACACTGCTTACCAGAGCGTGGTGTAAGCGTATGTCGCAACTGCGGAAACAGAGGAAAGGCAATGAAGGAAACTTGTTTCATTTCAAAAATAACAACTTCGCATCAGTTTTGTCAACAAATTGCAACGATTTTCCTTCTATGATAGTGGAATGAGTAATTCAGCAAGCCATTAATTGCAAATGCAACGGTCGGGAACTTCTTTGATATTACCGACAAAACTTTGCTATTAGTTAATGAAACGATATGTGAAAAAATGTGGGAGGAAACTTATCCATATGCCTAATTAGAGATAGATTTTTTTGTAAAAAGATTGGAAGAAAAAAATTTCATAATCTTTTTTTGAACAGAATTTGATGAATGATGGAACGGTAGGATTCAGAATAGCCGAATCCTATCGTAATGTTTGTAGTTTCCTTTTTCTTGAACTCAGTGATATGATTTTTCGAAACGAAGAAAGAGGAAAATAAAAAGCTTATCAAACCTCTCATTTGTAAAAACTGATTATCGAAGAAGTAGTATTTGTTGTAATTTAAATTGAGATCACGTAAAACCAGCTTAATCGATGGTGGTAAAGAGATTTTCTCATCGCTTGATAAAAAGAGTATTATAGTATTGGGCAACATGTAAGGTGGAAACAATTTGATTGTCTGAAACAAAATTGGATTAGGAATTTTCGTTAATTTAATGACTAGCTGAGCAATCGATAATTGGCGAAGTACTAACTTCTCCAATTATTTTTCCGTCCTTACTAATCGACGCTTCGTCCACTTTCAAGACAAGACATAACGCGCTGATCTGCATATGTTGACTTTCAATTAGGAAGTCATTTAGTGCACACGTATCTCCTTTTTTTGTTGAAATTTCTCTGAAAATAATCAAAGAAATATTTTGTGAGAATGCCATGCCCCTGTAAAGAAGAAAAAGTATTTCTTCCTTTTCATTAAAAGTGCAGCGCATAAACCTGTCACTAGCAATTTCCGGCGTATCAATTATTACTGGTCGGAACGGCATCGAGGTTTCATTGAATACATATTTGGTGATCGATTTCGCTGGTGTACTTCCGTGGTCGAATATCTAAAGTTACTGCAGTAGTGGTGTCCAGCACAACTGGATTTTTATTTTCCCTAACAATTGCTATGGTGCAATCCGAAGTGCCAAAACATTCATTCTCCTACGATAATCAATTCATTCGGAAATAAAGTTTGAGTACTTGAAAATGAATTCCTTTGAATTTGACTATTGAGTTCGATTTAATTGAATTTGACTATTGAGTTCGAATTGATTAAATTTGACTAATTACTAACTTGATTACAAGAGCAGTATATAAGTATTATAGGACCAGAAATTTTGTTTTCACTTATTCAGAAAGATAAAGATAACAAGGATCGGATGTGTCGGCAGAAAAGAAAATCTTACTTCATCAGCGATTTTATACCGAGTACCATCAAATTTAGCAGTGTAAAAATAGTTACACATGCAGTTAATTAGATTTGATTTATTACTTCCAGTTAGTCCCACTAATAAAATAATGCGATCAGTTCGCTGAATGTTATCTGGAAGAAATTTTCGATGGATCTTTTGGGACAGTGATTCAAAGGAAAATTCGAATAAATGAGTGGTAGTGAGTACCAAGTCCGCCAATTGCTATATCCTTCATTAACATCCCACTTCCTGGAAACTTTTCTTCCACCCGTGAAAACTAAGTTCATTCGCTTCAAAACTATTATCAGCTCATTATTCAGTATAAAATTATTTATGAATTTCAGTAATACGTCTTGTCGCAATCAAAAACAATATACCTTTCGATGCGCCAGCAAAAACAGTGCGCACATTGCCAACATCGAATTCTTCGCCAGCAAACTTGCTCACCGTCTGTTGTGAAAAAGACTCCGCATTAGTTTCAGCCATTGTTCGAGATTCTGAAAGTAACATTGCAGACTGATTGATCGATTTCCATTAACGAATTAAAATGAATTTGTCATCTTCAGCATGGATTTCAGGATATGACTTCCATGACATCTTCCACGCTGCTTTTTTTATGCGTTGAGCACGATTTCTACTGATTTTACATGAGCCAATTGGAAACAGCAAGATTATGAAGGACTAAATCACAGGTCGTGATGTGTTATTTTAGAATTTAATTAAAAGTATAATAACTACGTGACAAAAATTACTGGAAGATGGTGAAATCCAAGTTTTAATCGTCAATAACTGAACTAGTAATCATGAAGGTTGCTTGAATCGTAATGAATAAAGAAAAACATACAGTAATTAAGCATCGACTAAGAAGTTTGCAAAAAAGTAAAAAGCACGCACTGCGGAAGATGCAATGGGGATGTGCCGCGCAACACAATTTGAGAATAAGCAAATGAAATTTATACAAATATACATATGTGAGTGTGATTTTCAACTTTTCCAAACACCTCAGCTCATCAATCTAACATTTTTGATGAAAATTTTCAATCAAAGTGCGACAATACATTTCTGCTTGTCGCCATCAGCCCTTTTTTTATTTTACTTTTCAAAACTGAAACCTGAAATCGTTCAGTGAAAAACTGGATTTGAGAATTGATTCGATGTAATTCCATTATTTATTTGCTCACACAACAATTTAATGATGAAAGATTTGACGATAACACTTTCCGCTTATTTTTGCAGAAAAATAAAAAATTTTGTTTGAAACTTTCTAAATTAAATTCAAAGTCAGAAATGCACTTCCTGATGAAGTGAGCAGAAAGTTGGTGGGGAAGTTCTTGCGAAAAGTTTCTGTTTGCAATGATACGAAGTATTCGATGAGAGCGGAATTTTCAGGAATCAAATGGAAGAATTCATGTCGGTGTGGTGTGTTTCATTTTTTAGGTCGAATGAAAAATTTGTTGTTTGAAATTGAGAAAAAGAAAGTTGGTGCAAGTAACCGATCGCGTGTCATCAAGAAAGCAAGTGATACGACACAGAGTTATCGCCAACTGACTGTGTGTGACAGCTATTCACTTCAGGTCGTCTATTTTCGGGAATGAAAATTTATTCAAAATGAATTTGAAGATAAAGGGTAAAGCGATGTGTAAAGAATTCTATGGATTGTTATCATCACTGAATGATTACGGTGATAGTGATTATGGTGATCAAAGAGATTGACGGCTGTGACCCTTCCACATGGACATTTTCTCCGATTGCATTTGTTCAGGTGAGAAGAAACAATTATAAGCCAAACAAAATAATCAAACGACAATCACATTTTTTGAAAATTTTTTTTCTTCACCTTTCTCCTTAGCAGTTCGTAAAACTGATTTCACTTTCATCTTTCATTCCCTCTCTGCTTCGCGTTCTCTTCCCTTATCTTTCTCTCTCGCTTTTACAATTAAATCAATTTTGAATTGTTATTTCAAAAAAAAACCTTGAAAATGATAGAAAAAGTTTTAAAATTTTTAGGAAAAGACTGCTGCGATGGTTGGATGGGCGAAGAGTGAAATAAATCAATTTACGGGGAGGAAAATGATCAACGAACACGGTTATATGGATGATTGCAATGCGAGATATATATGGAGAGAGAGAAAGAATGTCCTTCCAGGTAATCGTTACGTCATCAACGGAACAACAGCAATTTGATTTAACTCACTGTGTAAATAATAAAATTTCTGATTTCTTCGAATTTCGGCAAAGTTCAACACATTTCATTTCTACAGGACCAAATATCGCTTCTGTTCCATAAAATAGAATTAATAATTTTCGCGCAGTCACATAGAAATGATAAGAAACTTTGTTAAATTCCAAAGGAAAAGCTTTACTTGAAAGCTCAGAATTTTAAGGTTAAAATTGTCCAGTTTTTATTATTTAATTGTAATTTGTAAATTGTTATAAAAACTTATGATAACAACGACATTTAGATGATAGTAAGTAATGAAACAAAAGAACGATGGAAAATTTTTGAAATTAGAGAATTAATCGTTAAAAGGAAGAGAGGAGAAAGAAGAGCAAAGAGTGAGGGAGGAGAAAAAGTTTCACTTATTCGAAGCATTGTGATCTGGAAATCTAGACTTGTTTTCCTCTTTTGAGGTTCTACAAAATAGATGAAATTTTCGGTGGGAATCATTCCAACAGGTTCACCGATTCGCTGCGGTAGGGGGCGACGTTTTATTGCAATGTTTTCCAATTCCTATACTACTAATTTAAAAATTAACTTTTTTATTTCTCTTTACACCAGCAAAAGGGCGTAATTGAAAAATAAAAACGCTTTTCATTTCCGGAAAATTTTCATCATCAATTTTCTCACTGTTCTATTTCATAAATCATGGAGACTTTACAATCCAAGTTTCCACTTTCTGGCCATAAGATCCTGATTGTTGGAGAAAATCATTAAAATTTGCAATTGCTTTTTTTGATGTTTGCTAAAGTCAATTTTGATAAGTATTAATTCCTAATTAAACAAACAACTTTTTTACCTTTTTACAGACTATTCAACACATTTGGTTCGAAAACCTATTGAACTAACTCGATAAGCGATGTGTCATTGCAAATAATTCATTAATTCATTTTATGAATAGCCTCCATCGAAGGAAGTACTATGTGTACTTCGTGCTGTTGTAAGCCATGCTAACAGTGACCTATCCCAACGGCAGGTTCTCATATGCCTTACAGGTCCCAGGCCAGGTGTATTGACATGCAGGTCCGACCCTTAAACTTTCAGCATTACCCTAGAAGAAGGACGATTCTTTACTGTAAAAGGCATTCTTTTGAGAGCAGGACACTGCAATAAAAAAACCAACACCTCGCTGTCATCGTTCAAGCTTGTTAGGCGTTAACAGAAGAGCCTCTGAAGTAAATAGGACCGGGAGGAAAGGGCGAAGGGAGAAGAAGGAGGGGGAAGCTCCACGAGCGCGCAGGGTACATGGGGCTGAGCCCTACTTCAATCATCAAACCATACGCCCTTCAATCGCAACGATACTGTAATATTTATACTGAAGAAGAGATATGATCGGCCTATGGCAATTAAGAATGCCCTTTATGACGAGTTAGAACGTTTACTCGTGCACAGGAGGCTAAATTGCGCTTCACAATGGAAGCTATCAACAAGATTGCGGAACTATGCTTTTCAAGGAGGAAATGTAAATTCACATCATTTCCTACGTTCTATCAAACAGAAATTGCCTAAATCTCTATTGGAGCAATTAGAAAAAGAAACTACAGAAGTATGGACAGTGGAAAACATGCGAAACCGTCGTGACGCATTGGTCATAGCGGAAGAAAATGTGGTCAGCACCTTAGTACATCATCCAAACCATACAATAAAACATGAACATCATCGGATGTATGTGTTCCAACATCCGCACTATCAACAGCAGTCAAGCAATCAAGAATCGATCCAAACAGAAGAACATCAAAACAACCGTTCAATTCCATCAAAAAATCATCTCCCTTCTGCCAAAAATGACACAAACCACACCTTTCCAAGCGTTCTCTAAACCAGATGCACGTTTCCAAAGAGTGCAAGAATTCAAATTATGTTAGCTTTGTCTGAGTCAAAACCACACTACAGCTGTCTGTCAACTGCGACCTTGCTTTAAATGTAAGCATTGTCATCATCAGCTTTGTGTCCCACATCAACGGCAGTCTCTATTACATCGGAAAACAACAGCCAGGCAAAAGTCATCTTCAATGCTAAATCACAATATATTTTCAAATGTTTTCATCCTCAAATACCTCTTCCAGACTTGTCCCATGTTTTTGTTGAATAATGTGATGTTCTTCGCAGAAATCTTCTACATCTGATGTCGCAAAAATCCCCGACGACAGACCTTTGCGACGGGTCGGTCGGGTAACGATAGTCGCAAGAATAATGAGATGCAACAGTTTCAAATACTTTGGCTTAACAATCTCCGAGAATGGCCGTATGAAAGAAGAATTCTACGCCACCTGGATGGATTGGACAAGAAGTAATCGCTCTAAGTCCAAAACAAAATAACAAGGGAAATGGAACACAACAGCAACATGCATCTATGGAGCCGGATGTAAGAAGAAAATGCTCCATGGAAGCGGATCCTGCAACCAAGCGGGACAAACGCTAAGGAAAAAAATCAGTTGTTTTCGACAGTAACATAAATGTGGAACCTCCTCATCAAGTGCACACTGGCCTTGGTTACCGTACCGGTCCACTCAAATTATCTGAATTAATAAAATTGCAAAGCTGAAAAACAGCACGTGTGATCCACCCTACTAGCGGAAAAACTTTTTGTTATGATTACAATGCATTCCTTCTATTTGCAACTTCTTTTTAGTGTATTCTTAAATAATTTTGTTAAATCATAATTTCATAATTTGTAATATTAATTGCACGGAATCCTTCTCACAAAGCTGTGAGCTATGCAAACAGTGCCGTGCATTTCAGCAGGATCTCTCGCACTAAACAAGTCCCAACCGAAGGGTCAGGAAAAATGCATTCACGGATAGGATAGGCTTCAAGCAGTGGTTATAGATGAAGGAAAACTTCAAGTAAAAGTGTTGGTCGGTATACTTTCAACAGGTTTAGAAGTCAAATGCTTTACTTGATGTGCTCTAATTGTCTCTATGGATTACTGTCTACCAACGAAGTTTTCACAGCTCATTCCGACGTTGTCAACAATATCTTTGTACATCATTCAAAGTAATAAACTGTGCCTATGAGTTTTTCCCGCCAGTGCGTACGCTCAATCTAAATGTACAAATCCATGACCAAAACCGAATTCTTAAATTTCCGCAATATTTTCTGGATTAAAGAATGGAGATAGTTTAGAATATTCGGTACATCTGAAAATTCACAGCTAACACTAAATTGAAACGTACAATTTACCTTGTCTCTGGATATTCCGAATCAATTTTAGGTGGAAATCGATGCTTATCCAACTTGGATATTCTTGTTCATAAAATGATTAAGAAGAGGAATTTTAATATACCACAGAATTGAAATACTTAGTACACAAACTTCATAAATTCAGAAAAACTGATTTGGTATCAATACTTTTAGCATCATTACAGTATAAGTATTCAAAAAAACACTTTATGGATCTAGAAAGAAAAAAGTTCAATTATTTGATTTGCAAATAATTGATGGAAAATGAATGATTTGAATGAAAGACCAAAAATTAAAAGATTGAAAGCTTAGTTAATAAATATCAATGATTTTAGAGCAACTACTAGTGCATAAACTTGGGTCGAAAAAATTAAAAATTAGCAGATACATGAAAAATGAAAAGCATAGTTTTGTGAGAAATTATTAAAAGGTGTTAATTGATTGCAAAAAAAAAGTATTTGAAAATTAAATTTAAAATATTTGGATCATTTTTGGTAATTATTGAGAGCACTAACCAACAAAAAAAGACCTGAAAAATGGCAAAAGCATTTTCTCGACTATTTACACCAACTTTGTTTTGATAATAAAATGTTGTTGCATCCTATAATTGACGTAGAACCTTAAAATTATGGCCTCTTTTTTGAATTTCAGTTAATCATCTGAAAGTTTATTTTTCTTTCATTTCAACTAATTCATTTCGTTTTTTTCAAGCAAAACTTTTCTTGCTGCATTCATCAGTAGCAATTTTCTTTGAGAAAAATTGATCTGTAGGATATCGATAGGCCTGTGAGAACAATTGGCGTTTTCTCCTTGTTGTGGGCCCAGTTTGATGAATCCTTCAGCCTCTGATACTGGTGTGAAAACGATATTGTTCTTCTTTGTTTTATATCCAAGGTCTTCATTGGAGGTGTTACGAATACCCAACCAGACCGTTGAACTTCTTCGTAGAGACGAATATTCCACCTAGTGGAGTTTCTTCGTCTAATTCTCTTGAATAGGTACCGATACGATT